>JAQGCB010000471.1:0-21971 GCA_034698835.1 Protaphorura tricampata
TATACCGAGCAGTCATTGCACATTTCCCTAATTTCCCACGGAATCCTTCGAAGTCATCCATACCGGGAATCTGGAGAACGGGAAAGGGACAAGTGAAAAGAAGGTCACCGTTCGGTTCAACAGTGTCGGAACGGTCATTGATAAAATCCCCTCTACAAATATTGATGCTGAAGTTAAAGACCCCATCTCCCACTTCATGAAATGGGAAACCCTAATAAAGAACGTAGGAATCAATGGTTTCAGAAATACCGCACCCGAATTTGGTACAAGATATTCCGACTTATCATATCTATTCAAACGACCGAATAATACAAAGTTCTATTTTGTTGACATTCCCGTTCCGGCTGGGTTGGTTGGCCAGGCTTCTCAACGGGTTGCAGCTTGCCAAGCGTGGAAATTGTATACAAAGTTTGCTCACTATAAACTTAGCAAACCGGGTGAAACAGAAATTGAATGGGACAATGTTCCTTTCAGGGCCGCATTCCTTGAGGCGCGTGAATAATTGATTTTCTCGGGTTGTATTCCCGTCATGTTAATTCTAATCAATAATAATAATAATTGTATAAGCAAATAATTAATTAGTTACAATGGATTTTTCGACCGATCAGGATACAATTCATTCCAAGTGTCAATAACAAGAATAAAATTTTTAAATACATTTTCCTGGTACAAAAATATCGCGTCGTTTGAATTTATCAAGAGGGATTGTTTCCATTTTAGACTCGTACTCATTCGATAACATAAACATTTACGACTGCAGTGGAAAACACGCTAATAAATAAATCAAATCATATCAAATTAAATCAAACTTTTGCTCCAATATGCTGACATCACTTAAGTCCGAACTCTCGAGTTGCACTAGCATAGCACTTTGGTAGACATTAAAAGTTAACTCACTATTCAACTTATGAGTTACCCAGTCTCTACTGGATATTTTGGTTACAGGCTGCAGTTTTCTGACAGATTACAGTTCAACAGATTAGAGATTCTCTTTACTTGGTGACCCCATTCGCAAGACAAATAATTTTAATTTTTCCAATGCTCTTTAAATTCACCGGAGATCCAAATAAAATACACTCTGATTTCAGGTCGTTCAATTCAAGTAATTATTAAGTTGAATAATACGTAAGAATAGTTGTACGTTCAGCTTGTGTTCGTTAGAGATTTATCGTTTAATAAATAAATATCTGTTCGTATAGTATACGGCCGAAATTCTTACAAATGCATATAGTTTGCTTCAGTGGGCTCATTCGACTCATGAGAACTCAACATGTGCGATAATGTAACTCGTAGTCTCATACGTGTACTAGGCATAAGATATTGTAAAAATGTCCTGGCTACCTCGTTGTGGAATGGAAAGTAAAAAGCCTGATAAGAATGATAAAAAATAAAAGTTTGTAATGGGAACGCCTAATCGGGTTTAATGTTAATTACTAGGTTGAGCACTATTAGAACTGTCCGGGTACTGGTACTTCAATTCAGAGCCATTTTTAGGGAGTGCCGTGGCGTGCGTGGTGTTAGTAACATATTGTGTCAATTCGGTAGGTCATCGGTCGATTTAGCCAATCTTGTTTAGTTTCTATAGAATTGATTGTTTTTTCAACTGAACTCAAAAATGGAAGACAAAGGTAAGAATCATACCAAGAATTAACAGCTTAGCTTAGTTAATTCCTTTGAAAGAAAATCTGATTGAGAAAATTGTTTATAGTTTTATCAGGGCGTGATATTCACAGGATAGTCAAAATATTACAAATGGATGCAAATATATTTATGAGCATGCACGTGCTTTGTGGAGCTCTGGGTTTAACCCTGGCAGAACATGAAGAAATTTCAAATCGTGTTCAAATGGAGAGAGCTGGTTCTTACTTGTATTTGAGTTTGGTTTTGAACAAATGGATTGGAATAAATAGTGACAGAGCCACTGTGAATGGATTGGCCACGATTCTGAGAGAAGAGAATTTTATCGCAACATCAGGTAGTTTATCAAGCCCTTCAAGTCAATTCTACATAGGTACCTACTTTGAAAAGTTTTACAGTCTAATTTTTATACAATGCATGCACATCAACTATTAAAAACATTAGAGAGCCCAGCGATACCAAATCCTGAAGTTATCGAGACAGCAAACTTGGCAACAAATGTGAATGTGGAGAAATGTGTAAGAAATCTGATAATCAAGGTCCAAAGTCGTCACCACAAGAAATTCAAGCAAATAGTATCACAGAAAAAGAAATGTGTTTTCGTCCAGGCTCAACAGATGTCTCAGAAATCTTGAGACAAGTAAGTAGTACAATTCCACCATTCCCTACTAGTACACTAATTCAACCGAATGCTACCCCATTACGCCGTACCGGCAAAATTCCGCGGAACAGTATTACTGCGGAAGACCAAACTACCACGGTTGAAAAAACAACGGAGCTGAAAACTAAGACTTCCGAAATGACGGGAAAATTGAAGACAATTAATTTAGAAGAAGATTCACAAGAAGGAGAATCCTCTGGCTCAAGCAAGATCATAGATTTGTATGGATCCCAAACAGTATTGAACAAATTCTTGAAAATGGACCATACAGAAAAGTTTAACACGTTGAGGACCATTGCATTTGATAACATAAAAATGTGGTGGAACGATTTTTGGAATGGCGCAGAAAATCTCAAGACATTGGAGTCGGTCAAGCTCACGAATTTGACCCTTCTTGGCTTTTATATTCCTTCAGGACAAATTGTGTTGCCTAACCTGAGGAAATATGTCCTCAGGTTGGATATGAACCCCAGGATTTCATGAAAACTTTAAAGCAAGCAAGAGAAAATCTGGTTAAACCTCGTGAAAGGAAATATTTACTGGAAGCTCTGATTCCATTTGCGAAGAATAATTTGGATGCAGAAGTTCAGAAAACTTGTGCTAGTCTCAGCTTCGCTGACTTAACATTGGTCATTTCATTTGACGACGTGATATTCGGCACAGATAACGACAATCTGTCATTTCTCGTGGATCGGAGCTACGTCAAATATTATCAGAATTCAAATTCAACACAACGCGGGATTTTACCAAACTTTCTCCAAACATTTCAAGGTGTAAACAAATTGAGTTTAACAAATTACTCTGAACCATTGAACGGTGTGGATTTTTCATCCATCCCACTTTCGTTAACGCACTTGCAATTGATTGATATCCCTGTTTCAAGTAGCGTGGGAGAGATTGACTACCCTCTCAAGTCATTCAGAGACTTAATATATCTCAACATGGCCATGGGTGCTCCAAAATATGTCGGAGTCAAACAAAGAATCGACATTGCTTATTTATCACCAGAAATGCGTTACCTCGCTTTGGATAATGCTTTTATCACACGCTCATCACCTTGTGAATTTAAGAATTTGAGTACGCTGATTCTCACTGACTGCCGTTTTGAGTCATCCGTCCAAGTCCCATTCTTGTTTAAAAATATAAAGAAGTGTTACTTTCGTGCAATGAGAGAATGCACTCTGTTTATTGGGTTAAAGAATTGGTTAGAAATGAACACATTGGAGTTAATTGTCATCCAGGGAATAAGAATTGATGATGACGATGGAGTCAAAGAAATTCTTTCAACCTACGGTGTCCCACCCTATCCTGAGTCCTTGGCTTTGGAGAGAAATTGCGAAGGTCAATGGAAGTTGGTAAATTTAAGTAAAGAAAGTGCATTCATGATTTTTACCCAAGTTTTGAGGGAAGGGTGGATGGATATGGGGGGAAATGACTCATAAAGTAGGATGCTATTAAATACAATTTAGATATTAAATAGATGATAATAAAAACAGTTGAATACTATAAGATTAACAATAAAAATATTCAGCACATAAATCCGGCAGTGAATTCTCTAACATTATAGTGATTTCACTTTTATTTTTCATCTCATATTCCATAGTCGCTTACAATCGTCAGACAATGTTTTCAGTATGGTTCTAGAAGTTTTTGATGAAATGACTAATCTGTTCCTCAAAAATTATTTTTGAATAAATCCCATGGACTCGTCAACCAAAATTAGTACATTCTTGCTTCTCCGGTTTTAGAACTTTGATTCTATTCCGTGAATAATGATGACCTACAGTTTGTTTATGATGGTTAATGTCATTCAGAATATTCATACAAAATAGGATGCAACTAGTTTAGGTTAGAAGTAAGCACGCGTTCCTGTAATCATTCTGTTCGGTGCCCTTCACGAATCTCATATTATTTAACTGTTTCACATTTCTAGGAAAGTCGAGTTCTGCTTCTGGGTTCCAAAATTTTTTATGAAACTACTAGTAGTGTAATGTAGTAATAATTTAACACGTTGTGTAATCAAATGGTGGTTACACTGGAATTACGTCAAGAGTTTGATAAGAATGATAAATTAAAAAAAAATCGGAATCTCCCATTCCGTTATGCAATGTCACAATTCCTAAGTAGAGTACAGTTCTCAGTACTGGTACTTCAATTGCTCAATTCACAACCATTTTCAACCTGGGCGTTGCCGCATATGCCATGCCATGCTAACATATTTTGAATAGTTTTTGTGGGTTGAATTTGTACCATATTGTACCAATTTACTAGGTACCGGAGTCCAAGCGGCCAACTTTGTTTAATTCGGGTCCTCAACGTTTAGCTACTCAGAGAAATGGAAAACAAAGGTAATAAGTCTGTATTGAATTTTCAATTTCAAAAAAATTTGATTGAGAATATTAGTAAACAAGAAATGCTCGTTTTCTTCTCAGTGTTGTCTGAGCCGGACATTCATTGATCGTCAAAATATTTCAAAAGAGTTCAGCTATTGGTTAGAATTGGACACATTGGAATTTATTGTCATGCGAGGATTCAGAATCGACCAAGCTGATGGGATCGGAAAAATTCTTTCGAGCTGTGGTGCTCCGTCTAATGCTGAATCGTTTGCTTTGGAGAAGAATATTGAAGGACAATGGAAGTTCGGAAATTTAAGTAAAGAAAGTGTACACGAGATTTTTCAGCAAGTTTTGAGGGAGGGTTGGATGGATACGGGGAAAATAGTCGTTTAGTTAGACGCTAACGAATATAATTCAAATAGAAATACATATTGTAGACTACATTTTGATTGACAATCTTTTCCTGTAAATATTTCTGTATTGCAGTATTTTTGTATTCACTAGCCATTCCATGTCATACGATTTGATAAGATAATAATAATAGACTAGGATGTGTGTAGTCCCGTCCCGGGTCCGCCACAGAAGAGCCAGCAAGCGAAGCCACAGAATTATACATATTCGTACCAAATCGTACCAATTCGTACCAAATCGTATCAATTCGTACCAAATCGTACCAATTCGTACCAAATCGTATCAATTCGTACCAAATCGTATCAATTCGTATCAATTCGTACCAAATCGTATCAATTCGTACCAATTCGTACCAAATCGTATCAATTCGTACCAGTTCGTACTTATTCATACAGCTTCTTAGTAATTCGTACTAAAATCCACCTCACCTAACATTCCTTTTGGTTGTTTTGACAAAAATCAATGTATCTGTTGTGCTTAATCTGAAATCTAATAATTGAGACGGTAACCATGAACAACATAAAAACCGCATAAACAAATGCGGAACAACAAAAGCGGAAAAAAACGGGAAAAAAAGAGACAAAAGAGCCCGAAGTCATTCATAAGAGCTTCGCTTCGCTACGTTCACTTCGTTCACTTCGCTCGCTGGCTCAATTATTATTAAAAACGTATGAACAATTTATGTTACTCTAAAAGTTTGATATTTTGTGTTTTAGCGTTAGTGATGTTCATTTTTTGTGCATTAAGGTGGGGTTTAATCAAATCATTTGTAATTGAAAAAAAATTAATTATTTACAATTACCACGTTTTTTTGTAATGTATTTAATTACAGTTATAATTTCGTGATTGTAATCGGCTATTGCTTATATATATTTTCTGATTTTAAAGGCGTCCGCGTTCTCAGCTGAAGGAACGTTTCGTGATGAGAGAGGTCTCATTGATGCATTTGTTCCTAGCATTGTCAGTAAGTATGAATTACCGTGCTTAAAAATATGACCAACCATGCATTCTGGCAAACCCGTCCAATTGCCAATTCATTATTGTGGTTATTGTTATATATTTTTTTAAAGTTGTTTATAATTACAGGTAAGGCTGTTGGAGGTACGTTTGGTGTGTTTGGACAGTTTTTGGGGGCACAAGAAAATAAGAAATGCTACTATTACTTTGGATACGGATTCTCTGGGCCAAAGTCTTCAAACCCTGAGAGATGGAACAATGAGAAATTTGACAAGGATGAGGCAGGTGGTCTATTGAACGCTGTAGGTAAGTTTAGTCCGCGGACCAATTCATAACTGATCTGGGTAACAATTACATTCAAATGTAATTAATTTCAAGTACAATTACATTACATATCGACTTTACCATAATGAAATCAAGTACATTTACAATCACATCTCATTCTGGTAGAAGCTAGTTAACTACAATTACAATTACAAAATGATTCTGATGAAAGTAATTAATTACAATTACAATTACACAGTATTTTCAATGAACGTGATTAATTACAAGTATAATTACGCAATCGTAGTTGAGAATGTAATTACAGTTATAGTTACAGTGCACATTATTTTTTTATTGTATGTCATCATTAAAATCTATTGTATTGTAATTGTTATAATGCATGTAATTCATTATATCAGCCAATTCCTGAGCTGGAACTAATTTCAATTATTACACTTCCATGGAAAATAATTGATTACAATTGCATAACATATTCTGGTGGTGTATTTAATCGCAATTACATTTATTGTATTTGTAGCTGCAATTGCAACGATATTTCAAATGTAATTGACTCAAGTCCACTCACGGTTTTATTTGGCGTTAACACCTGGGATCATATTTCAGGTGACGCTATTTCGTTTTCCCATGGGATTGGTGGAGTCGCCCTTCCTGAAGAAATCAAGGAATCCACGTGTTTGGGTTATGGAATGGGGTACAGTACACAGCAACCAGGTTACCCCGATCATCCTGGAACTTGTCCCGGGAGTTCCTACTGCAAACCAGGTGACATGCAACCCGGCAGGCCTGGACAGTATTTCCCAGGTAATCGACATTAGTACAGGGTAGACACAATATTCACCCTAGGGCATGTAATATCGGAATTCCGATACAATTACTAATATGGAATCTCAAAATATTAAAAGCAATTCAATAATGCCTGTATTGGGAATGGAAATTTAGTTTTGAATGTTATTAAATACCGAAATATGGTAATATCAAAAGAAAAACGATATTACATGTCCTACTCCCACTTGAGCTGTAGGCTGCAGGGGGTGTCAAAAGTTTATGACCCACCCTGCAAATATAGTGATAATTAAGCAGAATCATCAAAAATTTATAAAAATAAATCTCCAGGATCTCCAGGAGGGTCATACACGGTAACAACTCCTGGCCGACCAGGACAGTATATTCCAGGTAAAATTGTTTGTTTTGTAGCTCATACTTACAAGAGCGCAAGCGTAACTAAGAAATTATCAATTTCAGGAAGTCCAGGATATACAACGATAACTACTCCCGGAAGACCTGGGCAGTATATTCCAGGTAACGTTACTCTACAGTCTCCTCGTCTTTGTATATACCCAAGGATAATACATACCGAGGTTCGGCTGATCTCCATGCACACCGAGAGAAAACTCAGAGAGGCCCTCCCAACGGCCGTGCACGGGATATAGGACTGACGTGGGCAGCGTAGATTGTCATGGCGTGGAGATGGGGAAAAATGAGTTTTTAGTTTTGACAGATATTTCCGCAATGAAATTCTTTCCAACTTTCCCGCTGGTCGACCCCAGTAATATTCAAAGGATCTCGCGGCATTTTAATCAGAAGCAGTTCGCCAATACCAAGTGTACACGATGATCGAAGCGACTGACGTCATGTACTATACCCATAGAAGTGGGGAGTTTCCCCCACGAGGGTTTTTAAATTTTGGACCAGCCTCGGTATGTAATATCCTAGGATGTATCTAAGGAACTTGATTTTAAATGGGAACAAATTGATCCTTCAAAAATTTAACTGGTTTTCTCACCAAAATTTAATTAACCAGTGTATATTTTGTGGAAAATTTTATTATTAAGGGAGAAACAAAGTTTATAAAGGAACCTGTGGAATAATAATGATTCACACTTCCGATTCTACACAGGTTCTCCAGGATATCAACAGACCATCATAAATCCTGGACGACCTGGACAGTATATACCAGGTAAAACATCTAATTTCACCAACATTCTTCAATGTATTTGGTCTAAATTTACAATAACTTTTAATTAACCATTAAGGTTCTCCAGGTACACAGCAGACAATCGTGACTCCAGGGTCACCAGGACAGTACATCACGGGGAGCCCTGGCTATATAACAACTACGTCTGGCGGCCAACCACCAATGTGTTCCTGCCCTTGCCAGGGATAAATCTATTCTCACTCTTATTCAAAAAATAATCGAATAGAGCTGTTAAAACTATTAGATACGTCTTCGTATCAAAGTAATCGTAATTCAAAATTTAGATAATTAAAGTCAACATTTTAAATATTCGAAACAACGAAACGGGACCGTTGAATAAAATTGAATCAATTACCCAACACGTTCTTGTTCTACATTTGATCCTAATTCAATTAGCATTTCTCACAACCAATATCGTTCGAGAATGCTGCCTAGGCCTAAGTACGGCTAAACATATCGTTCACGTCCAAAAATTTCATTCATCACTTAAATTCCTTTCCAATCTAAGAACCATTGCTATATTTTCTCTCCAAAATGAATATCTCTAACTTAGTAGTTGTTAACCTTTGGGTCATAAATGTACAAAATCTCAGTGGCATTCTCATGTTATGGCATCTCTCAAAAGTTTTGGTTCCAGAGTTCTTGACATTATTGCAACACGCCGAGCATTAAAATATTGAAACATATTCCCACCCTTAAAAGTCATTCAAACCCAGTTCCTCCAACTCCAAAACACCGCTATTGTCTCCATTTTCGGATTTCAGACCGTTGCAAATGGTTGCTGCCGACTGAGTTTCATGTGTGAGTATTCAGCATGGAGAGAGGAGCGCGAGACAGGCAGACAGGACAACCTTATTAGCCCTTTACAGGACTGTCGTCCACGGGCCAATAAAGATATGCCTGTCTTGTTTGTTTGTTTTTCAAAGATTTCTTGGTTTTTTATACCGTTAAACTGCCCTCATAGCAACCTAGTAAACGTCAGAAATAACGTTCTACTCGTGAAAAAAACGACAGGTCTAGGGACTTTCATGGTGTTTACTTTTGTTTGGTTTATTAGAATAGGAGTCTTTGAGGTTGACAGCGAACTGAACTTATGAGTCCTCATCGAGGCCATTTTATATGGAATTGTGAAACCGTTCTAGAATCAAATGATCTTAATTAAAGTTAGTTAATTAGTTAGTAATTAATTGCACCCATGAAGTAAGTCTTCGTGAGTTCATTAATATTCCATGCATTAGACCATTATGTTCAGGAACGTTCTAGAATTTATAATTCCATACTACAATTAACGAAGACTCAATATTTTGATTTATCGTAGTCATTAAATCCATAGCCCACACAATATAACATGAAATGTTGCATTGAGTCATCAGCGGGTAGTGTCATCAAATCGCCCTCTTCTTGGCCTCTAAAAAATGGGTAAGAAATAAAATGAATGTTATAGTATAGTGACATTTGCATAATTTGAATTCTTATAAAAGCATGCACGCATATCTACCCCGTGGCTATTTTCCTTTTGCTATAACCTAATCATTAAACCCATTCCCCGCCACTTTCATTCAAAAATAGCTCTCGATTTTTTGCGCTAGTTCTTGGACACAGTGTAAAATATAGCCACAGGTAAGGGCCGAATTAATAACGGACGGTCATGGTCACGTGACCGTGACCGTGACCACGGGTTCAAATCTGGCATTTTGGTATTAATAATGTCTGAACTTGATCTCGAGTTCACCCTGAACTTGACCGCGGGTTCACCGTTACTTTTCGTATTAATAATGAAAATGTGAACCAGGTTCAGAGTGAACTAGTTCACTTTTTCTGACCGTACCACTAGGGCACGGTCACACGCATACTATCTGTGTTAATTTTGCGGGAAAGCAATTTTATTTTACCGCAAAAGTACGAAACTTTGCAAAGACAGATAAATTACTCATTTTTAGGACTTTTCCTGATTTAGGCAGTGATCTCTCTCACGATTCTGGCATTTTTCAAAACTTTTATTTTATTTTAATTTCCTTGTGAATTTCTAGTCCGGACATCATTTTGAATTATGTCTGACCGTTAGCATTGCACGATGGCAATGAAATCGTAATTTCTCTGTAACAATTTATCTTCATGACAAAAAAATTATTTTTTTCAATTTTTTTCGGTTAGGTAATCAAAATTTTTCGAAAGAAGTCATAAGGACACAGGCAGGTTCAAGTCCTTACTTACGGGTACTTACTTACGGGAAGTCAGAAGTCAGAGTCAGACGGATTTGGTAGGATTTTGGATATGTTGTAGCTGTAGCTATCAATAGTACTGTATCAATATTCAGTACTTACATTTTATCTAACAAATTCTTGCAGACAAGAGACTTAAGGACAACATTTCAAAGTTTTTTTTTCTTCAGTTTCTCTTCCAATAACGTTTTGAATTTTGTCTGATTCACCTAGGTGTGGTGAGTGGACTCATTAAGACTATTATTACATTTTAAATTAAAATTACACTTCCGGCTTATATAATAGTAGCAAAGCCGTCGTCAAAATTTAACTACTTTATAGAACTTATATTTCCAAGAAAGAAATCATAAAAGTTATAAAGAAACGTGTTGAAGTCGAGCGGTTGCATGCACTTTTATTCACGCAACATCCTTGGCATATGTTTACAAAATTAATATGCCTCATTCGCATCTGAGGGTAGAACTGCTGTCGCTTTACTTAAATTTTTGTATGTTCCTGTGTGGTGCCATTAACTATGAAACTAAAAAAATTAACTAACATTAATCTCCCTGACATTGCACGGTGTTAGTGCGAATGGTGTTTTATCCCTTACACTTACGGGAGGTTTCAATTTTGAATTATAATTTAATTCTACAGTGCTCACGCCCTAGAAAACTTGGTTCAAAAATGAGAATGGGTTTGACAATCCTAGTCCTCATTCTTGGAATTCTAACCGCACCAGCCTTTGGAGGAGATATTGTGGCAAAAAGCAACTGTCCATTTGACATTTGGATTGGAACTCCGGGTAGACCAAAAGATCACTTAGCTCCTCAACAAAGTGTTACCAAAAGATCCAATAATGGTAATATTTTTGCATTAACTGGGTGTGATGGAAATGGAAATAATTGTGACACACCTTCAAGTGGAATCATTTCTTTGTTTGAATTCAATTGGGATGGTAAGATTTATTGTTCATAATTTTTTGAAAAAGTTCAATTTGTATTTTCCTTTACTTTTTTTTCTCTGCAAATACTCTTAGGTTCTGGACGGAGCTGGTATGACATCAGTGCGGTGGATGGATACAATATTAAAATCTCTGTGACACCTTTCAATACAAACGGTGGAGGTCCAAGATGTCAATCTCTCTCATGTTCATGGGAACTTTGGAATAATTGTCCCCAAGATCTTAAGGTTTACAGAGGAAACAAAGTGACGACTTGTCAAAGTCCTTGTCGCAAGTATGGTTCTCCATGTGGACGTGAAGCACAGAATAATGAGTACACTCGGAGAATCAAAGCGTCTTGTGGAAGTCAAATCTATACTTATCCATCGGATGATCTGGCTACGTTCAACTGTGTGAAGAATAATAATGGTTTCACGGTAACTTTTTGTTAATTACCGAATTTTGACAGCGTTCATATACTAGGATCATTTGAATTGTTGTTTCCAATTTCATCTTACTCTGTCGTTCGTTATAATTCCGTTCTTAATTATAATTCTTATACGACCGAATGTAACATTGGAAGCATTACAATAAAAATAGTTTTTAATCTTTGCGTCCAAGTGGAATGAAAATTAAATTCGGCAAGAGAGATGAGTATTACTTATTTAAATGATAACAGTTTGTTTCTCATAAAACTTCGCACAATTTTTTAGATAATTTGGGCTAATTAATTTTCAGGTAATTTGGTATGACGCTGATCCATTTTGTAAAGAAATCATAATGAGCTTAATTTTCAGATGAAACGGAGGTCCGGTATAAATTCTTGCGAACGGCACCTTACCCAGGAATAGCATTACCACGATTGGTGGAGACACTTTAATTATTCCACCCTAGACAGTGTTCACCTTGAATTCATTAATTATATTACAATGTGAAATTAAAATCAGGTGTTGTTTGAGCCTTCTAGACAATACTCAAATTTCACTCTACTATACTCACAGTTCGAATTTGAGGAAACCATTGTTTTCACATGAACAGAAATTTTATTTTTGAGAACTTTTAAAGAATTTACAATTTTTTCCGATGTAGATTTTGAAGAAATTTTTGTGAATTTTGATAAAAAGAGTCAAGATTTATGATTGCGTTGAAATATGAAGGGGTGGTGGTCCGGTTCCGGTCTAATCCTTGTTAGGATCGGAAGCCAACATTAGGACGAGTCACACACCCTGGTTGAGCTAAATTATCCGCGCACCACCCATGTTGTGAACATGTTCTGCAATGACCACACTGATTTCCTGGATTCTGCCATCCGCATTGGTTGCTCTAAGAAATAGATCACATACACATTAATTTAACTCATGTTCAGATTCTATATTTTAAAAATAATTTCCTTACATTAGCTCCGACTTGGGTCATCACGATGGCACAGGTAAGAACCAGGACGAAGAAGACGACGGCTTTTGGGACTTTCATGGTGTTTACTTTTGATTTACTAGTTGATTGGAATTGGAATGGGAGATTTTGAGGTTGGAATTGGAACTGAACTCATGGGTTCTTTCGCGGCCGTTTTATATGGAATTGTTACACAGTTCTAGAATTCAAATGATTTTAATATCAGCTCGCAGTGTAATTAAAAGTTAATGAGCCCAAATGAGCACCTCTTCGTTAGTTCAACAACATGTATTCAGTCCGGGGAAAAACTGAGAAAACTTGATAGCAACATGTAAAAAAAATATGATCTTGATTATAATTTATACACATCATTAAAAAACAATCAAATGTAAGTTAAACTATTGTTCAGGGTGGCGCATGAATTTAAATAAGAGTGATATGAGTTAGTAGAGTTGGCAATCGTATGGACATAGAATACACGTCATTTGAATTTAATAGATAATATAATTTTTTGAGTTGAAATTAATAGGTAATTTGATTTTTTGAGTGAAAGTGGCCAAGTTTAATTATTCCCATTTGTTGTGTCGAGGGCAATAATTATTGTAATGTGCTATTTGGAATTCTAAAGCGTTCCTTATGATTTGAAATGAGTAAAGCAGTCTCCAGAAACTGTATGAGATTCGAACTCCAACTCTTAATGTGTCCAGATTACTAGAGCTTTTTATGGACTCGATCTTTTTATCCTTGAAAGCAATTAAAACCGAGCGCGATTTTTGAATGGAATTGCCAGGCTGAGTCACACTTTAACGGGGAATTTCTGAAATTTACGATAGTTTATTTTTAATTCGTATTTCTACATAATTCTTTACAGGTTTCCTGACTCACATAAATTAGTGCTTTTAATTAATGCAATAAAAAGTTGGTGAAAAAAGTGATGTCAGTAGGAATCGAAGCCGTGACTACCCACGTGATTTCCCGAGTCCAAAGTCCAAAAGATCGAGTCTATACACTATGCTACCAACCTATTTAGCTGTTGGATTTTTTCAGGAATGCAATTTCAATACAAATGGTGGAGGTCCAAGAAATTTTAGATGTGCCACCTGAATAGTAAATATTGTTCAGATTTTATCATTGTATTTCAACGGAATTTGACACCATGTATTCTAAATTCTAAATTGTTCCGTCAGTATACAACAATTTACAGTGGCATGTTTAATTACACCATGAGAAACCCGAGTAACATAAAGATATTACGCGTGTGATTGCTAACCCTAAGGTTATGCAGCAAATGGGTATGCCATGGGATAACCTTGCAATCTAAACCGGTGAACTGATAGTCGCCGTCGGACTTGTCACTGTCCTCTTCATACATCATCCAGTTTATTCTAAAGATATTCCCAAAACAGCAAGGTCCAGGCTTATCGTCAGTAAAGGACGTGTCCTAGATATGCATGTTCAGAATTAACATGACAATTCTAACCAAATACGACGGAGTTGCATTTCCATGTAATCTGTCGTATGGGTTCAGTTCACTTGCGTGACCCTTATATTACGCTCACGTTGGGTGCACGTCCAGATTGTAAATTACCAATAATGATTCAGCGTCAAACATTTACTTTATGATTAAATATTTGTAGTTTTGGTATTAACAATTTAAGAAACGAATGGACTTAATTAGTCATCGTGAAACCAAAATTGAAAATATGATGGAAATTAGATGGAACAAAACAAAATGTCAGAAATGGAAGGCGTACTCTGCATCCTTAGGGATTCCTTATGGAACAGCCCATGTGATTAGGGATTTGTACACAATTTTTGCATATTATCAACACAAATATATAGCTGCCATTAAGGATTTGTACCAGGTGAACATTGGAATGGAACGAGTGATACCACGAAACCAAGTTCGGTGAGGCTCATCTTGAAAATGGTATGTGTAAGAAAATGTTTCAAATGAAAGACTGTTTATCATTAAACGTCTACACGCCAAACCCTGCTAATCAATTCAAGGAACTGTTACCTGTCATTGTTTCCGTCAAACCGGTTCTGGTAGATTGTATGACAAAAAATATTTTATGAGCGACGAAGACGTTGTTCTAGTCGTTTCTAAATTTTGAATAAAAAATATTTGACATTTGCAAGGATTCTAGAAATCATCGAACCGTGTAAAATCGAGGATCAAGTTTTTGCATTTATAATTGGGTCCAACAAAATAATCAACATATCTTTGACCCAAGTTTGATCACAATGAAATTTTGATTAACACAATTTTGTACTCATTTTAAATTGTTTTCGACATCATTTCAATTGCACACCCAGTTCTTATCTGTACATGATATGCTAATACGCGTATTAGACTGGTGATCACGGACGAATCGTCATACATTAAAAACCAATTCAATGAATAGTGATTAACAATTCAAAGTCAAAAGTGATTGCAGATAAAATATTGGATTAGTTAATTCCAATCATTGTGTGTCATGTCTGATTGATGCAATTAATGAAATTAATAGCCACAAACACTTTATCTAGTGAGCAGCTTTGCACTATTCAAAAGTTGTCCCTAATTGTACAGTTTTAATTTATACTGTAATTAAAAAAATGGTCAAAAATAATATTCTACAAAACCGTTCGTCTCAGAATCCTACAAAATATGTTTGGATTATCATCGGTTACTATTTATTCTCAGCGCTTCTTAAAGTAGGTGCAAGTACTGGGAAACAAAATATCAGTTACGTGAATGTGAACAAGTTGGTCGGTGACGTCATATCAGACTCTCACCCGCCAAATTCAAGTGGGTTCCATATATTCAAAGTAGAGTGGCATAATATAGAAGGTATTGCGGTCATGGCGTTATGGATATGCTTTGCAGCACTAGCAAAAATAGGTAAATATTTCTGACTCAATAAAATTTGAAATTAAAAAGGTGCCTGCTGGGTTTCTACAGAGCCCGTGACCACTTCTTGTCACGGTTACTAATACCAAAAGTTTCACCCTCTGTGCTAAAATAATTTTGGCATTTGAAAAATATTTAACATAGGGTAAATTTTTCAAATGCGAATATTATTTTCGAGTGTGCAGATATTTTTAACTAGATTTCCTAGTGTCGAGGATACTTTTTCTTCAAAATAATACTACTTTTATTGGTAGGCGTGACAAAAAGTGGTCACGGGCAGGGTCCCTGTAGATACCCGGTAAGCTGCTTTAACATATTCTACATTTCTTTCTAGCTTTCCATGCCCCACCAAAACTGGCGCAAATATTCCCAGAGTCTGGCCTACAAGTCATAGTTGGGCTTGTGTGTGGAGTATTCATCTACACGACCAAAGCAATTGATTCAAAGTCCGTTGAATTAAATCCAAATATATTTTTCTTCTTCATGCTACTAGTAGGTTGGGGTTGTCCCGCTCGCTCATTATAAAAGTGCACTGGCGAACCTGAAAAATTGCTATTAACCGAAATGAAATGGGAGTCGTGACAATACTCTCTTTTGCTGCATTTTTTTAGTTTTCTCCCAGGTTGCCAGTGCGCTCAGGTAAAGGGCGGGGCTTCACCAACTTACTCCTATACTCATTCGAATTATATAGGATGCCGGGTACTTTATGCCCAGTCGACTCTTCTTCGGAAATATTGGGACAATTCTTTTATTCGGTGTTATCGGAACTGTTTGGAATACTTTTACTATTGGTAAGGATATGCAGAATATACACGAAATAAAAGGAGACCGGTAGTACCTTATGGGAATGCGGCGGTCAGATGGATCTGGCTGGATTTTTGATATATTGCAGAACTTGACCGGCTGAACAACTTTTGTGAAGGTTTCAACTGAGAAAGTCTATCCGTTTAACCGCTAGAAATATCAGTAAGGCATATGCTACGCCATCGGCAGTTCGGCGAAGCACATTTAGCAATGCATTTCTAGCCAAATCCATCTGACCGCTCCATTCCCATAACGATCTTCCGGTCTACATTAAATATACCGTGACAAACTACAATATATCCTGAATTGTACATAATTACATACATGTGCATAAATTTTCAAATTTATTTATTCAAGCAACAACGACCTAAATACATATGTCCTTATGCTGTGCATAATATAATTTCAGGACTCAGCCTGTGGTGTCTGGGCCTCACGAACCTCTTCGGTGTTCAAATTGGTTTACTGGAGCATCTCCTTTTCAGCACATTAATTTCTGCAATTGACCCAGTCGCAGTTTTGACAGTCTTTGATGAAATCCAAGTCAATAATATCTTATACATTTTCGTATTTGGTGAAATGCTTCTGAATGATGCGATATCGATTGTAAGTATTATGTATTGATGATTTGATAGATTGGCCAAGGTTTATCTTAACAATATGGATTGGATAGGTCCTGTACAATATCATCGAGAAATATTCTGTGATGGGAGAGGAGGGGGTGACGGAGACTGAAATAGGTAAGGGGGTCGCGTCATTTATTGTGGCCGGCCTTGGTGGGACGTTCATCGGAATCATTTGGGGCTTTATGACTGGATTTGCGACCAAGTACACACACCATGCCATGGTCATTGAACCAGTTGTTATTTACGTCATGGCGTGTTTATCGTACTTGAACGCGGAGTTGTTTGGCATGTCTGGCGTCTTGACGTAAGTTCGTAGATGCGGTATCTCGATACAAATTTTTAAGTAATCTGTTATCTTTTCATGCACAAGGATTGCCTTTTGCGGGATAACCATGAAGCAATATGTGGAGTCAAACATTTCGCCCAACTCCAGGATTACCGTCAAATTCTCACTGCGATTGTTGAGCAGCTCTGCAGAAACGATCATGTTCATATTTCTAGGAGTGAGTGCAGTGAATGATGATCATATTTGGAATTGGTGGTACATTATCATGACCATTGTTTTCTGTAATATCCACAGATTATTGGGTAACTTGGATCTTATGTGTTGAACAGTTGATTTCTTGTTGCCGTTAACATGATATATATTCTGACCTTAGGAATTCTGTGGATGTCAGCCCTGGCAAACAAGTTTCGATTGAACAAACTAAATATGGTAGATCAGTTCGTCCTGGGTTATGGTGGCCTTCGTGGTGCAGTTGCATTTTCTTTAGTAATACTTATCCCGAAGGCCGCTGCTGGAGATAATGACGAAACTCGACGAATGTTTGAGACGACTACGATAGCGGTGGTTCTGTTCACAGTATTTGTCCAGGTTACTATTAATAGATAGCTACGGGTCAATATTTGGGAATGATATTACCAAATAATATATATCATCTATGCATATTACAGGGAATTACAATCAAACCGTTTGTTAAATGGTTGAATGTTGGACGTGCAGAAAAGAGAGAAATCAATATGAATGAAAGACTTCACGAGAGGGTAAGCCAAAAAGACGGTATAGTGACATGTTATATACGATTCTAAAATTACGTAATGTATTATAGCTCATGGATCACACGCTATGTGTCGTAGAAATGATAGTGGGGATAAAAGGCGAGAATGTATTGAGGGAAAAGTAAGTCCAATCAGTTACAGATACGATATGAGAGACAATTACAATATTTGTTTCTCAGAATCATGCAACTGAACGAAACCTACATACGACCCTACTTAATTCGGATGTACAAGGGTACGTCGGAGACCAAAATACTGGAAACGTACTCCAAGTTAGAAATGGGAGCCGTAATGGACGGAATAAAGAAGCGACAGGGAGTACCTATACAGGTAGCATGCGATCCTGCTCCAGAGCGCGAGGCACACTCATCGATCGAAGAAAGAATTGACAAACCAGCGTCATTACGGAAAAAATCGTTTACTTGCTCGCAAAGCAATACATCAATGAAAGACGGGGCATTAGATCTGTTGTTCGACAACATATTCAAACCGGTCCACGAGGTGAAATGAATAAATAAAATGCTGAATTGGAAAATATTTTGACACATAAATATAGTCCGTAAAGTTATTGTGAACATTTAGCAACGGAGACACAGCTACAGCCGGCAGAGGTTAGAGCCGGGAGATTTAGAGACAGACTTGTCTGGGAAAACCAGAACACCAGTGCAAGGGCAGCCCCGCCGCAAGGTAATACTCAAAACCAGTTCTATTGCACTTACGTGCACTGACAACAAAATCCGTAACATGATGTTCTCTATAGCTCGGAGTTTCACATTTGGGAGGACATGCAGATTCTTTCAAACGAGTCAAGCTAACTTTGACAATTTTGAACGAAATTTCAAGAGATGACAGAAATAGTAAGCATAAACATTAATTGTTGAGCTCGCACCGGTCAGGTCCGGTCCTGGTAGGAACCGGGACCGGACCGAACACGCTTCGGCCCGGACCGGGACCGACATTGCGGACCAGTGGTAAGGACCAGACCGGACCGACACCGGACCGGGACCGAACCGAGAACCTGACCGGGACCGATTTACCTGTACTAGATTAGAACTGGCCACCCAGCGAATACTCCTTGGCTGTCCAGTATTTAAAATTTATTCAAATATTCGGGTGAACCAAGCATGTATAGTATTGACTGGCGAGCCTTTAGAGACCAAACTTGGCATGTGCCTAAAGTCGGTCCGGGACCGGACCGGACCCCCGGTCTCTGTGCGGTCCACATGTGGGAAGCGAGACCGGACCGAGAACCGGAGCGAGTTTCGCCGGTCCTAAAAAGGAAGGACCGGATCGGACCGTGGACCGGGACCGGTTCCGGTCCATTACCGGAAACGGTGCGAGCTCTAATTAATTGACAAGGAAGATAATGCAGATGGCTCTGTCGAACGTAACATGACAAAATGGGGATCTTTCGAATTTTGATTTGATTTATTTCTTAGGTACTCCTACCTCAGGCGTATCGTCCAGCCATTCCGCAGACAGACATATCCACCCTAAGGTCAACATGGCGGACACCGACTAAGTTTAGCATCTATCCCAAGACCACAAGAAGAACGTTTGGAATAATTATTGGCTTACTCGTCTCAGTGATTCCGAATGATCGAATATTTACAAAATTGACCAGATAAGAGAGCACGTACTGGATAATGTATTATGAAATTTGATTTTCACTTAGTGACGTTGGGAGATAATATGTTGTAAATTAGAAATCATTCTTAAGTTTAGATCTCAGTTACGATTTTTGTTTGTTACAACGATTATATACAACAGAAACTAAAGTAATACCGTACCTGCATCACATATAATAAATCACTGAAAACTAGGATACGGGGAACCCGGTCAATACGTTGGTTGTCAGATAAAAAAATTTCTACGGTTGAAGATGCTCACTGAAACAGGGAAGTTCAATTTGGTCAAACCAAGGCTCGAAACCTTACAAATTGTGTACTTTCTAACATAATTTGACGTGCGCTCCCAATACTCGAACTTCGAGTATCACAAAAAAAACGAAAACCCCCGGTAGTCAATGTAGAGAGCATTCCTACCCGTGAGTATGCATTTAAAATACGGGACATTGAGAACTTCATAACTTTTATTGTATTCTGCATCTGCAATTAACCGAAAGAGTTAAAGCCGGGACTGACACTCATAATTAAATTTGAACGATCACATTTACAAACAAGATTATGTTACCACGCGGGTAATTCATGTTACCGTATTTATTCTAATAGTACGCGGGTGTTGTATTTAAACTCGGCGCCTCAAGACCCGCGTTATATATGAGTACCGGGGCAATTTAATACATAGGCTCTTATGGACCAACGTAGCATTTGACCCGCGTTGTATTGGAGGTCCGCGTTCTATTTGAGGCCGCGTACTATTAGAATAAATACGGTATTATTCAAAATGAATTACACCTCACATGACCATGCAAATGTAAACAAGGCTAATGTAAACTATTTCACCTGGATTATAATTTTTACATTTGATTTATATTGTAAAAATCAGGGTAATGTAGTGTCTAGTATGTGATGACGAAGTTCTTGTTTACTTGTACGTTTCACGAAAATCAATAATTGTGTGTAACTTGTTCACACATATTTAACAAATTTTGAGACTATGATGAAGAGAAGCATGATTTTTTTGAAATTGATAAAACTCTCATTAATAATTGTCAATCACAGACACTGTATTGCATTGGATGGGAAACAGATTTAATGAACTGGTGGTTTGACTGTATTTGAAGGTGTTGTAGCAAAAAGTGAGAGACTCTTTTCTTTTCTCACACAAATTCCTTCGCCTGTTCTTCATACAAAGTGTTACATGTCTGCGTACGTAACACGTATACATAACGTTATTCTTAGGGAATTCACATCCACTGTCTTGGAATCGTTGCCTGTAATTTTTCTTGACTTCTTTCATTTTCTCCTGGCTCTTCAAAATTGCATTCACACATTACACACTCACACTCAAATGAATCATTTCAAGAATTCTTCAAAAAAATGTGAAAAGAACAAGTAAACCTGACATTCTTTAAAAATCTGCCAAATATTAAAATCTTCCATTTGTTACTAAAATTAGGGATGTAATTTTCAAAACCATATAAAATGTAAAGATGTATGCGTTCGTCCAGAACGAGAATTAATAAAATTCCAAATAAAAAAATAGACGTCAGATAAGATTCCATTTGGTGATTTCAGTGACTTTTCAAAAGAAATAAAAGTGCCGGCAGACTAGTAGACATACTACTGGAAAATAGCGAATATAATAGTTAAAATCCGACTAAAAACTCAAATGGAGGTCCGAATACTCTCAAAATTTTCTAAAAGAAAATGTATAATTGAAATCAAACTAGAGTGGCAGTACAGAGGTTAAAAGTCCCTGCCTTTTTCGTTTTTGTATAATTTTCTAACTTTTAAGACAAATTTTTAAAATTGTATACCTCCAAGTCAAACTAGACTTTCAAATAATGAGCTCAAATAAAAAGTAATTGTCAGATAAGGTGTCTCAGAAGTCAATCGCCACAGAACTCGTCAAGTATTTTAAAGTATCGTGTGCTTCTGTATGGAATCACAGAAATCTTTAAAATTCCGGAATAGTTCCGGAAAGGAAATCGAAATCTGTTATTTAAATTCTACAAGAATGACAGGAATAAAGCACAAAAAAAATGGAGACAAATAAACCTAGACAGTCGAGTTTGTGATGAATATTAACATTTCTTGTGATTTAATTCCATTTCGAACAGAATAACTCCTTTCATAATTGTAAAAATTGTACATTTTCAAAT
>JAQGCB010000472.1:0-21971 GCA_034698835.1 Protaphorura tricampata
CCCAGCACAGCGAAAGCGATCTGTACACCTGTACCACTACGCCATATGATAGACCTGTGTGAATGTCAATTAATTTTCTGTAATTCTATTATCATTCCGATTACACGTCATGTCTATCATTTGGTAATGTATAATCTCCCGTTATATTACAAGTAATGTGAAGTTTTAGTTTTGGACCACACTGTAGATTCTCAATAATTTTATTCTGCCACTCATAAAGATCATGACCAACGGCAAATGTTTCTTTGAGAAGAAATTTAAAATAGTTAAGTAAGTCAAGTCAAGTTAAGTTAAGTTCCGATTCATATGCTAATTTACAATTGCGGTAATAACATTGGACTGCCTCAATCTAGTTTTCACTTCTGTTTTCTGTACTATGTGTTGTAAATGTAACATTGCACTACGGGCGACCGGCATGGGCTTCTCTACGTTACATATATGTTTAGCACTTTCTTCATTGTGTTTTCTACAATCCATCGTAAAAATAACTCGTCAGAAATAGGAAGTTAAATCCGGTTTCCTTTCCCCCGTCATTTGTTAACCTTTGAGAATAAAATTCGTCTACACACGTTCTAACCATTATTTCGGCAGGTGTTAATGTTTGCATAGAAATCAAAAGAACATTTTGGGTTTCATCCATGTACAGTGGATTCTCTATATAGCGAACTCGAAAAATGCACCAAATATGTCCAATAAAGAGAAAGTTTAATATACAGAAAGTGGAATAACAAAGAAGTGTATGCAAAGGGACTTCTTGCGTTCCTGACATTTTGGTCGGTATAGTAAGGTGTACGATATAGGGGAGGTTAATATATAGAGATTCTACTGTATTGAAATCGTATCTATGTTATTTCGGTTATGTGTATTCTGAAATTACACGAGACTGTAGGTCGAAGTTTCAAGTGTGCGTATGTATGGTGCTTGACCTGAACTAATTTTTCGTCATCACAGCTCTTCGTGCTGTTCGCACTACCAGGGTACATTCTTCAAGGTAGTAAATAGATACCAACTCAAAGTGGAAAATTATGCGGTGATCTTTGACCTTTCTAGACAACGAATGTCAAATAGTGTACTTACAAATTCTCAAATACTATCACAATTGATATTCTTGGAAAAATACTGAATAATCAGGTGTTACTCTGGAGAAAAAAAAATGCACTACGAATGACCAGGTTAATGTTTTCTGGATCAGTGGATGCAAATTATTTTGTTATGATTGTGATTGGAACGTGTGAACGTATGACCATGACGGAAGATGAAAGCTAGGAATAGACAACAAAAGAATAATTATGAGACTAAAATAAAACTCGACTGATTCATACAGATATGTTTGACTGCCTACGTACGTTTAGATTTGACCGAAGATGACCGTGACGCTAAAAATATAGAACAATAGAAATATAACTGCAGCTGTGTGGCTGTATCTACATTTATCTCGTTCAGATTGGACAAATCATTTTACACAGTTAAATTGGAATACAAAAGATCACGTCTTGACCCCGCGCAATCCATTTATTAATACTGGTTTTGTTCTAATAATAGTCACAGCTAGACTACTCCATGATTTGCTAATTCTAAGAAATGAACAAACAACTTTTTTAATTTACATTTGCATTGCAAGTCAGTAATTCTAATTTGTGTACGAATCTGTTTGTGAAATTTCGTTAGCTGCAGTATAAGGGCAGTCACGTAAGGGAAATAAGTTTGTGATGGAACACAACCACGAAATCATTATAATTGCCAGCCATGAAAATTTGTAAAATTCATTATTCTGAGCTTTAAAATTATGCAGAAAAACAGAAAATTCAAAACTGAAACAATATTGAGTGTGAGTGGATCCTGAGTCATGCTATTTGTATACGTAACCTCCGCTCTAAAGTCACAAGGCGTTCCCAAAGATCAAATTATATGGTATACATGCAGTGACTCTCCCTTGTTAGTTAATTCGTGACGTGATTTTCCTTTTCCCACCGCGTATGAATTAGATTTATCCGGCAGAGTCAACTCAATTTCCTTTGTCTTCCTTGATTGCATAATTCGAGACTACATTAGTCTAAAAATACATCTCCATCTCACACAGCTCGTATTATTAATTACACAGTACGAGTACACCCGCACCCGCAACCATACAGGTGTTAATGAGAGCATAGTTCAAAAGTAAAGGCAAATACTAAATAAATAATGATGCAATTAAGCACAATGCTATTATTGTTATTGGACACGGACACGGCATGCTACGGCTACATTGTAATAATACCTTCCTACAGATTGGAAACATGAGACAAATCTACATTTCCACGTTCTCCACGAACGAACGACCAAATTGACTTTTAGACTTTGTATTCAAGATTTCATACCTGTATGATTTTCATGGTTAAATCTAATTACAGGTTCAAACTGGTCCAGGACTGAATTCGGAATGGAAAAGGAGTATGGAGTTCTTTTAATAACTGGAATTTCCATTGTAAAATGACAAATGACAGTACACGATTGTCTTTGACAGGGCAGGGGTCAAATAAGCATTTCTGAAATTCAATGAGATTATAGTTTTTAGCATGCTACCACTATGGCCAGCTCAAGGTAAGGTAAGCTATTAGATCGCTACTAGTTCCAACAAAATAACGTATATTTTAAAGTAATACGCTATATGCTCGTACTCGTACAAGTATGCTGCGACACATTTTTTGGCAGGGGCGTCTGCCAGTGCCTTTTTGCGGTAGCGGCGTTTGATTCACAGGCCATGCAAACGATGTTTTAGACAAAATGGCGTCGGATTTTTTTGAGGGTTTTTCTTTCGGCTAAGCAAACGGCAAGTCATATGGATCGAATGGTCTTCGTCTAATTTACTTTCCAAAAGAATTATGTGCGTTGCCTTGCTTGACCATGCCTAAAGCCGAATGTCAATTAATGTGTATGTTTGTGTGTGTGTGTAGAAATTAGACTTGGGTCAATTCCTTTTAAAAAAGGACTTAAGTACAAGTATAATTGCTATTGCAAAGCACAACCTCTAATTCTAATTCCGTATAGAAATCAGCCCATGTCTAACAAAAGTTCAACATGAACTTTTCTTCGATTCATTTCCCATGAACGTACAATTAAGGTTATGAACAGGAACGTAAACGTAGTGACAGTTGCGTAACCTTTTACCCTTGCATCTGTCCATTTTACAAGAAATGAGTAGGCTCGATATTTGATTAATTTTATTTAGATTTATGATTTGAATCATAAAAAATAAAATACGTACCACTCTTCCACGACAAGACACTTCAATACTCTTGGACAAATCTTCCTCATCTCCTGCTTCGTCTCCAAAGGTTCCATAACGTTTTTTCGGTACATAGCCCAAGTACTCGAACAATTCTGTAAAAAAAAATCGAAAACAAAACATACAATATTGTGTTACTACATTATTCAATTTTGAATACATTTTCTAAATTTTCCTGTCTTATCTTGAATTCGGATGGACAACAACGGACTGAATTAAAATTACACAGGTCACAGGTCACGGACTTACCGACCTCACCCTGACTGGACCGAGCAGAAGCAGACCGGGAACGAGACATTATTATACACCACTATTCAAATTAAAATAATATTTCTAAAATAATATTTGACCAAAATTGTTCTAAAATAGAACCGTTCGTTAGCTGTTGAAAGGGAACATGATGTTGAATCTAAGAACAAAAATCTTCACAAATATTAATGGTACCAATATTAACTCTTCCGACAACAGGAAAAAAGGATTGACCTCCTTTGAGGACTCAGACAATCCATTTAATACTACACGATTACGTTCTTGTGTTTCTTTCATTAAAAAGGCTTATTAATATTACTACGTCCTTCTTATGAGATATTGTGAAATGACAGCTGCTGCTCTGTCTGTTCTACTTAATTCTTCTAATCCAAACTCAATAATGACATTTTCTTAGAATCACGCACAGTGGTGACGACGGCACGAAAAAAACTCATCTAAATTGTCTAGTAAATTAGAGTGTATGTATGTCATATTTCAAACCATTCAATGTTTTGGAGCATGTAGAGTAATTTTCCAAACTAATCTGGTCACTAATTACCCAAAAGTTCCAAATATTATTATATACATAATTAGTAATTACTAGATTTGGCTCGTTCAACCATTGGTCTGCATATTTTGGTACATAGACACACACACGCGTGGCGTGGGGCTGATTTAAGCCAAACCCTCTTTTAAACAGGTATTTTCCAGTTTTGATGACACTTTTGTTTTTGGAAATACGTAATGTATTAGTGCACAAAAATAAACTATTATCTGTTCTGTGCAAACTACCGGGAATTTAGATCGCATATTGCATACTCATTAAAAGTTATACAGTCAAAATAGTCAAATCTTATAACCGCACCGCAAACCACAGCTTCCTAATTAGATTTTTTTTGTACGCTCATATTACTGGAAATAATTAAGAAACGAAAGTGGGAATGTTCCATAAGCATACGTCATTACTGTGGAGTATAGTCAATTCAGTATTAATCACACATGGTAATAATGCGTGAAGACAACATAATCTTCTAATGACAAAGAAAGGATTCATTCAAACTATATCGAACCCTGTACTATGTACAGGGTGGGCCAGAAAATGTGGAAGAAACGAGTTCAGGAAAATATACACGGGTGGTGACATAAATGAGAACTTTAGTACACAAAGTTATTGTTCCCACCAGGTGGATATCCACTTCTAGTGTGCAAAAATAGATTACCATCTCGATTAGGATAAACACAGTGCAGTAATTAATTATCGATATATACCATGAGAATCTCGGAAATGGCAGACATTTGATTTCTATAGATTTTAACGCATTATGTAATTTTGTCCAGTACAACTAAAACTACGTCAGTCATGCAATTAAAGTGTAATTATTGCATAATGGAAAGGAACTAATGCAGCACGACTAGTTCTGGTGTTTGTAATAATGAGTTATAATAATATCTTAATTTAGAGTCACATTATGTCCATCCGACCTACATTATTCGACATGGCAAATTACTACTCCACGTGCACAATGCACAGAGCGGAGTGGACATAATTATCCTTTGATATTTAAAATTTCCAAAAGATTGCCTTAAAAACCTATTTATAACACTCAAATATAAATGACTCTCTAAATGACTTCTTTTTTAGTTGTAATACTGTAATTAGGAAGCTATTGGAAGTACCATTCATTTAATTTAATGTTCTGGATTTCCTATGACGTGTTCTCTAATATAATAACGGCTCATGTGAGAATTACAAATATATATTCAGGTTGAAGCAAATTTTCTCTAATAATTTTTCTAAATAAAAACCATCACATTTCCGTCACACACGTTTAGACCAGTCGCAGTCTAAAATATACATTAATTGCATCAGCCGTTTGATGTGTCTGACTATTGCAAATCCAAACCTTTGCAAGCAAATGAATGAATGACACGACACATGGAACATGCAGGGTGCAATGGAAATAAAAGAATAGAAATCCATCCGTATTTCCAGTGCATATTTTTTAATTATGTTGAAATTAACAAACGATGCAATTTTTCAAATTAACACTTACTCCTTCTCCGTTTCTTCCTGTGACTAGGTATCAGTTGATTAAGACATCTTAAAGCCATGGCACTCTAACACACTAATTTATTTTACTAATCTCCCTAATAATTTACAAATGAACCAAGACAACTGATATCACTAAATTGCTGGACATTTCTATTTGTTAATTTCATCTTAACAATAATTTAATTATTCCAAAATGTGACTATTCGCAAGTAAGCACGTGATTCACTGAAACAAGACGGAATTCCTTCTATTTCATCCTCTAGCCTTTCTTGATTATTTAAACCAAAACCAGTTTTCTGATAAGTGTCAAAGTGGTTTGGACCGTCGTCCACCATATAGGAGAGGTTTAAACCACTTTTTATGTATTATGTTATGTCTTGACTGAAAAGAGGCAAGGTCGGAGGGTAATGTGATTAATACACTATAAAGTGTAAACTGATCACGTTCCAGACTCTGTGATTGTGATTTCACATTCTGTTCATAATTCTGGACTAAAATGTATACCCAGTTTAAAGTTCATAGCATAAATTCCAATTCCAACCGATGATATAATTTCTTGGGTTCCTTATATGAGGTTAGAAATTATACTAATTAAATACTACGTACCCATTAGGAACATTGTACCGGTCGGTACATACCAGTGCAGTCGGCCCCATATTTTCAATTCGTTATCTGGGTTCAATAAATAAATTAATTAATGTTGAAAATTAAGTATTGGGTACACGGGCTGGTAGCAGGAGTTGAGTTATTTAGGGCATAGACCTTTCTGTCAAACACGATCTACTGATAATTTTTTTGCATGTGAAATGGCGTACAAGGACGTTAAAGCGTACACGTAAATGTGTTGCGCCGGGTTGACTGTCACACAAACACCCACAAAAATTCTTAATGTTACAGTGGAATCTCTTTATTTCAACCTCCCCTATATCGTACACCTCTCTATACCGACCAGAATGTCAGGAACGCAAGAACTCCGTTTGCATACACTTCTTTGTTATTCTACTTTCCGCATACTAAACTTTCTCTTTATCGGACACATTTTGGTGGATTTTTAGAGTTCGGTATATAGATAGTCCACTGTAGAGAGGTGTCCATTGTTGTGACCACCAGTAGCAGTGTGACCATTATGGGCAAAATTAGAGAAATGCTTGATATTTTTATAAAATAAAATTAATTTCCAAAACTTAGGTGACAGAGACACTCCAACAGAATTGACTTGTCCTAATTGTAAACACTTGGTTGTCCCGAAACTGGAGAAGCGTTCTGAACCGATTCGTCCAGATTCCAACGCTGATGATGAACCAGCTTGTCCATGTTTCAAATGGTGTCAGAAAAATCGTGGGCCGAAAACAAAGGAATATTTAGCTCAAGTCTGTCCAAACTGTGATTATCAAATTTCTTTCATTATTGACTAAAATCAAAATTTTGATTCAATTTTCAAATCAAATTTGATCAAAATATTACAAGTTTTTTTTATTTATAATATTCACTCACATCTTTTTTCCCATCAATAATTAATTAATTACGTACGAACGCGTATATCCATTCATTGATTTATTTGGTCTCATTATCCGTCAATTAAATCCACAACAGCTTGCTGTATTCCGTATGAAAGTGATGAAGGTTTTTTTATTGGGTGTGTTTGAACGTGATGTGATTGAGAAACGATAATTTGCTAACAAAAAATCATTTCGTTTTTTAGTACGGTGAAACCTCAACATTTGAGATCACTCTCTCGCATTGCACAGGTAGGTGGTCGGCCAAGGCGGGCGGATGACATGGGTTTCACCGAACTACTGCAAAATGATTACTATTTTTTTTATTATAAGCGTAAGCAAACACCTTAACGGTAACGGCTAAGGCATGCAAACTATAATTCAGAAAATGATACGACACGACAGGACCGACCAACGACGGCTAGAATCGATTCCAATGTAAAACTCAATCTTATACAAAAACAAAATTTTGTATCCTTTTGGCAAACATGAATCTAATAAATTTTTGTTACACTTGACTCCATCAAAAATTCAAATCGTACCTATATTTTTACTTTATTTTTTACTTACACCTATAAAACGGACTAGGCATTTCTAAAATTCTAATTCATCATCATTTAATCAATTCATTCCGTAAAGGCAATCTTAGAATTTCCACATTATTATTTTTTATTTAATTTTTTTTTTAAATATTACGAACGCACACACATGCACGCACACGGAGCACAAGTGCGTGCAGTGTGTGAGCGACCAAAAGCCACGCACAGGCCACATGCATGCACTAAATTATTTTTACTTGAGAAGAAAATAATTATAAAAGTAAAGCAATTATTATTATTCCTAGTTTACGATTTCAGTTAGTATTCAATCAATTCTTTCTAGGAAATAATTTTTTAAGAAGGTTTCTTTTGAATGAACTCATCCAATTCAATTTTTTTCAACTTGGTACTCTCATGCTTGCTTGCGAAGTAGTAATCCCCATTTTTACAAACTTGTTTTTTGTTTTTGTTGTTTTTTTTAAATATTTTACTAAATAGGAAGATTTTACGAATACGATACGAATTAAGCTAACTTTTTTTATCGTTACAGAATAGAACCGATCTCTTCATTTCCACCATTTAGGAATGAGCAAATGTAAGTGTTTTTTTTTATCTTAATTATTTATTCGTAGCATAATAGCCTGAATGCATGTTTTTTTTTTATATGTATGTTCATCAATAACTATCTATCTAATCACTGGATATTATCGACGTTACGTTACAAAGACGTTTAGAAGACAGCAGAAATACCTTTCTGATTTTTTGATATATTATAATTTATTTTGACATCTGACTGAATAGAAACTGAAACCATTTTAAACAACAAAAGAAAAAGAAAACTAAAGTTTGAATTTTTATATATGATCACTGGAAATTCTCTTTATTATTATATAGTATTTTTTTTATATATGAAATCTGACCAATTTCAAAAAAAAGACGGCTAGAGCCAATCTCAATTTCCTTTTTGAAAAAAATTCATATATCGACATTCGACACAAAAAATTCCAATTCAGCATTTCTCACTCTTTTCTTTCACTCTTCTTTTTCTTCTGTTCCTTCTCTCCTTTTTTTTCTTAATATCCACAGGACACCAAGTAATCCCCTAGCTTTTCAACTACTGAGGCCGCTTGCTGAGGCTGAATAGGTTCTTCATACAGTGAAATCACCACAGCTGCAAATACCAAAAATACAACCAGTCATTAAAACATGTCACACAAGGAATTAGAGTCAGTCATCACTACATCCAACATACAGTACAATAATGACTTCAAATAAAAGTCTGGCAAAAGGAAAATAAATTGAGTGTGAGAAAGAAACAATCTGAGTGATCTCTGGCTTCTGGTAGGATAGAAATCGTGTTGAACCCATTTCACGTTCAGTAAGTTCAGGTCTAATTAAATTAAATGCGGATTTTTGAATAGAATTCAAGAGACTCATGAGTACTATTTTGTGGGATTTCAAAAAATCGCCATCCTGAGAAATATTCTGAACGTATTAACCTGAACTTGTTGTGGACGACATGTAAGAAAGATTATATCAGAAAAAGACCTTCCAATGCCTAATTTTGCAAATGAGGTCGACCAGTCATTGATTTTTAGTTTAGTTGTGAGCAAAAACCGGAATGTAAAGCCATATCCGTCATTAGTGCACAAATATAACAACGAATGGAAATGTCAAAACCTGACAATTTTTGATCCCTCTGAAACTAAACCATAAACACTTTAAAGAAAGGCAGTTGATCACAACTCAACTTCTTTCTGACAAGATATTACTATAAATTATAATCGTGATTCTCCATTTAGGGTTATTGTCAAAGTCAGCCCAAGGGTCGCATTTTTAGCCAGCCAGTTTGAGATTAGCACTTTTACTTTTAAGACATTCTAACCTTATATAGCCAATAATTTTCCTTCCACCTGACAATTATTAATTTTCAATGCATTGGATTCATAATTCTATTTACCTTGTTGAGTCTTCATGCAGTGGACACCAACTTTGCCCAATTTGGCTCTTACGACGCGATCAGTTCCAGATAGATAAATGTAGCGTTGACCGGCCAAAGTGACTCCTGTTCCTGTCAGCACTTCTTGATTATCAAAACCGGAGACCAATCTAAGAATCTCAGCCTGTGCCACCTGTACAAGTCATAAATTATAACGGATAATTAGTCAACAGTTAACGATTTCATCCCTCCCAAACAGTGTTCATGTGTGAGGTTACGCCCCGCCGTGCTTGCAGATTTGTCAAGATTGACGCATTAATCATCTACCCTAAACCCCATCCAAACAATCCAAATCCTATCCTTAAACCTTTAGCCCACATAAAAAGTCCGACAATTTATTGCAAAAATCAAGTTTTTGAACAATAATCACAAATCATTACGCGTGAGACAGTAACAACGTGAGTACGATCGAGTCATGTTTTTGACTTTACTTGAATAAATTGTTGAACTAACTAAACACAGTTTCAATATCTACATCAACATTATTAAATCATCAACTTCAAAGAATATGTCTATAAGAATTTATTAACCAAGTTTTTCTAATGCCGAAGGGTGAAAAAAAACTTGATTGAGAAAATCGACAGAACGTCTGTTAGTTGTTAATCTTATATTCATTCGGATGATGGTTTCATTAGTTTCATACACTATTTCCTATTTTTCAGAGCAAACCCTATCCTGTTTCAAAATTAGCCGTATTCCCATTCCCACGAATATCGTTCATATTTTTCGTGTTGAATACGAGAAATCATGACTGGACAATATACGATAAGTCACCAACAGAAATCGATACCAATCGACGACTTCAAACAACTCATAATGCTCTAAAGAAAATCAAACATTAACCTCATCTTCAATCAGGCACGGTTGGACACCAAAAACCCTTCTGATTCTTTAAAGATTATTTGTTCAGTTCGGCAGACGTTACGATATCCGTAAAAGGTTTGGATGTTTGCAAATAAAATAATGCCCATGTCTGTCTGTCTTTCTCTCTGAACCGAAGGACCAGATACGTACTACGACATGACAGACAGAATTACAGAAACTCAAACTCAAACCATCTTGTCCTTCTACAACGTGCAAACAATGTAACCTGTGTTCTAAGATATCCTATCCTCAGAGGCCTCAGACCTTCTTGTCTTTTCCAACCATGTGGAAAATTTTTCTTAACACGCCTAATCTTCGCACAACATTATAAGAACCATGAATCAACCAAACCAACTCATCCAACTTCTGCAAATGTGAAAGAAAGAAAAAACTTATAGTAGTAGTTGTAGCGTAGTAGCTCAAGTTTAACTAACTAACTACGGACGGACGAATTGTTGCCTGCCTCTTCCTCTCCTCTCGTGTCACGGTCATGTCATGCTTCAACTCTACAGCCTACATGCATGCAATGCGATACTGCCATGCCAATTTTACGAAAGACTCAAAAGGTAAGGATAAGGAAAAAAATAAGAACAGAAACAGAGAACAGGGAAAGTCAATACAGCGGAAATCACTTGGAACGCTCACCAACTCTTTTCCACAATCTACACAACTGAAAACTCATCTTTCAAATAAAAAATAATTGTAATCTACCCACCTCATCTACACCAGCCAATTAATTTATTAGCAATTCCAATTCCATTTTATCTAAACGATATGATACCATACACTCTATTACTCTATACATACCGTCTGTCTACCCTTCCAAATGGAAAAAGAAAGTTTTACATTTTTGCAAAAGTATTTTTTTGGCCATCTGACAAGATATTTTTACCTCCAACCCTAAAATAATCATACACATAATATAACGCAGGAGAGAATCCAATGCTTGCAAAAAAAAAGTAGTTTAAAACACAGCTGCTCCTACGCTACCTACCTCCTTGTCTAGTCTGTCTATTCTATTTCGATAGGTTTTACGATAACCTTTTCTCTTGACCTAATTTTACATCTCGTCATGATGATGCATAAAAAAAAAATCTCCCGCACGTTTATAACTCACTCACTTATTCATTTCAATTCAACTGTATTAAAAGTATGACTAACCCGTCCGACCTTACTTGTTACTTACAACAGTTGCAGTCCCAAAGTACATTATACAGTCACCTACTTTGTTCGTGTGAAATAAAATTGAATCAACTATCAACACTAATCCCCACCGGGTCACCTATATACCATGAAATGCCGTGAATTCCGAATTCAAACCGATGATGAAAAAGTGAAATGGAATTGGCAGAGAAAACCTTCCAACTTCCAATTCATCTGTTCCCGGAATACCCGGATGAAGAGTCCGGGCATTCCGAAGAATTCAAATTATGTTGCAGATTAGGTATTCATATTTCGTACCAAATTAGACAACTCTAAAATCTCCAGAGATTTTCATTGCCAAAACCCAAAATCCCATACATTTTTGTTCCTCATTTTTTGTACTCAAAAGTAGGTACAAAGTACAAAGGTGCATGTGCATATTGCATACAATGCATAGTTTTAGAATTTGTAAAAATATACGCCATTCTATGATACCGTGACGGTATACGGTGCGAGTACCATTATTGCCTAGCTGTGTTAGCATTTTGAGCCATCTGACACAGGCTGACGTGGCTTCACCATACTTACAAGCCGGCATTTCATAGGCTTACGTTACCAGCGCCATTTGAGTCAAAATATTTTATTAATTACACAAAAATATGCACAAAATAAAAAATAATTTGAAATTCCATGGAATGAATGAATGAATGAAATGAATAAAAAGTCGGATTCTATGAATTCCCCACAACACGGAACACGTTCATGAAATAACAAGGAAGACAAGAAATGTCAGACACCCTCTGCATGCCAGAAACAAAACCAACATTTCCGGGTAAAAAGGAAAACTGTACACGTAATATCTTTCTCGCAATCAACCATACTTCCTTTTTGCCTTCCGACATATGTTTTTATTCCCACCTCCAGCTAAATTCGACATGAACTAGGTTACTCATAAATAAAATAATCAAATGGTAGAATTCTACCCTTGCATTCCCCTTTTTGTTCTCAGTTCATGAAAAATATTGGAGATGCTTTTGGCTAATTTTGTTTGAACCAAAAAAAAACGGATCTCGGACATTGGATTGGAGCATACAGTGCAATCAAACCAGTTTTGAAAAATAAATGAAAAGGAAGTGGCGGATTCATAGATAACTCATAAATACGAAATTGTAAATAATAAATCAAGTTCGGTCGTGGTAGCTAAAATATGACTCAAGTTTCACAAAAACATGGAAAAATCCCAACGAACGCACCACAAATGACATCATCATCGAATATCTGCGCTGCGTAAAACCTATTATGCAATGTTTGGTTGGCGAAAAATGTCCTCTTTAATTCAAATGAAACTAAAGGGTCAAAGAATACATTCGAAAGTTTCCTTTCGCATTCTCTTGACTTTCTGCGAAAATGATTCTCAAGCTCCTTACTCGAAAGACGCGTGCCTTAATTTGCAAATGGTTCTCCATATAAGTCATACATCAACAACATATTTCATTCAAACTACAAACCCTAGATCCGAATCCGACACCGACATCTATAAATCTCTCTCCTTCTCCCTAATTGCTGGTCCAGCGTTCAGCCGACAGACCAGCTTTTGCTTTATAAAATAATAAAATAAATCACCGCTTCTACCATTTTTGCAACAAAATGACTTGACTTCACTATTTTCCTAGCTATTCCCTATTTCCATTTCCTCCACTACTTCCAAATAACTTCAAAGTTCCCCCTTGACATTTCCGTCATAAAATTCCTAAACTTAAACTTGTTATACAATTTTGCGAGCACAGCAGGCGTGGACGAAGTAAAGCTTATTGCTTATGTACATATATGGTCGTTTTCTTCATCTAATCAACTGACAGTTAGTTGACGTAAAGCGCAAATTCAGCTCTAACACTTCTAAACACAACCCATGAACTTTCCCTTTACGTACTGCTATTCTCAACTGCTATTTTTAAACTTTGACTAATGTTTTAGAGCGGAAGTTGAGGGACTGATAAACAAAGCAAAAGCAAAGTAAAGCACATTTTCCAAATTACAAGCTGTAAGTAGAACTTCATGTCAAAAGTCTCTAGTTAAAGTTTCTTTCAAACTTCCTCCTTCCCTTCAACAACCAAAACCAACTTACTAAATCCAACTAAATTAATAATACAGCTAGTGCGTGCCCTTAAAAACTCGACGACCGTATTTTCTATTCCCAATTGGACTTGACTGGTCTAATGGCTCTGACAAGGAACACTTCTTAGATATAAACGAAAAGTTCAGGTCTATCTGCAAAACCATAGTCTTGACTAAGCCTTTTAAAGTGTCAATCGCGATTCAGGATTCCATACACGAATATAAAGATTTCATTTTCACGAACGTTTTGGTCATTGGTCAAAGGTCATTGGATATCATAAAACTTTTATTCAACACTATACTCAAAAAAAAGCTCAAATGAAATATGTGCTAACAAATTATTTGACTTTCCTGGGTGTAGAATAAATTACCATCTGAAGCATAAAAATAATACGAGAGGACTCATTTTGGGATTTCCCATCCGAATAATGATCATTGTCAATCTTTTCAAGCAAGGAAAGAAAGAGCAAATAATACAACGAATAAGAATAAATAAACTCCTTGCAAATAAATAAACACACTAACAAACAATTTATTTACGTTTGAGGCAAACCTAACAAAGTCTCTGTTAACTCTCTACAACTTTATTCTTTATTCATTGCAAATCCAAATACAATTTGCATTGGTCAAACCAAACTCAACTCTCTCCTCGACAGTCACAAATCCAAAATTTACGAATATAGTCAACTCAAACTCAACTCAACATCTATGTACTAAAATATTCTATCTCTTTCCTTGCATTACCATGTCATATTATTCATTCCCATTCTATCCACCCAATGAAAAATACAAATAATACAATGACCTCTCAACATAATGAAATGACATTGAAAATCCCTTAAACAAACTCCTTTGCAAGTCTATTCAGTCTCAGTCACACACAAATAATACCTACTACTACCTCCAAAAGTAAGTAAGCATATTCAACAGACAGAGTCAAGTTTTACCTACATGGTCAAGCTAAATGCACACGACTTTCATTCCGTACCGTGCCATAGCTGTAGACTCGAGTTTCTTATTCACATTTTGCATAGTAAATAGCATAGGACAGCGACAGCAGTAGTATTGCAAAATACGTTAAAAGTATTTGCATAATACTCATTACAATTACACGCCTCTACGAGCCGAACGGCTCAAAATCCATCCGTGAGCCGTTTTGTACTGTTTTTCAGACATTAGCCCTATGAAATTACATTTTGATATGAGGGCTGGCGTGTAGTAGACTCAGCCTTTATGCTGTTCTCAAGTGCAAAACAAAATATCTTCCACAGTCAAGTCAAGTCATAATACAATACATAACATGAGACTAATTAAAATAAAACGTTACGTCAATAATTCAAAAGCCGAATTGTCCATTCAAGTCTCAAGTTCAATTTTCCTTTCTTTCAAATTTAAATATGATTAAAATATTTCTTTATGAATCGTAAACGGTGGTGGATTTTTGATATCAACTCATTCATTTACTTTGAACAGATGCATGTTTTTATGTAGAGTTCTTGTCAGAAAATCAATTTTGACTATTTCCCTGCCACAAGTTTTGTTACAAAACATCCAAAATAGTGGTGACCCGATGCATCTCTTACAACGACTGACTACGTCATAATAAAGTTGTGACATAACATAAAGTGTAATGTCACGAAATGAAATTCTTCAACCGATTGAAGACTTGAAGAATAAGACAAGTAGGACAGTAATGGTTGAACATCTCAATTCTCATTGATAAGAATGACCTCGACCTCAAAACGGAAGAAAAAGGAACTGTCATAATAGCCTTCCTACCACCACCTTCACCTTTTACGGGTATCTCTCAAGTGAACGCGTCCAACTATGGGAATGCCGAGAAAGGATCTTCTTATCTCATCTCTCTCTCTTCTCTTCTCTTCGTTCTTTGACATTTCAATTAAGCTAAATGTTCTTATGAATTCTTTAACCGATTGACTCAAACATTTCTCAAATACTTTTCCGTGTAATACAAAGGTAAAATGTAACGTTGAACCGAAACCGATAGACCGGTAGTTATAATTTAATGACTTTGGCTTTTTGCGTGAGACTACTACACGAGAAATGCAAGATTTGCAAAACCCAAAACCATTAACCTCCTTCCTGAATAAACTATGTAATGTAATACCTGCCCTAGGAAAGAAAAAGTGCACAAACTATTTATCCATCATCACGTCACCTGTAACCTCTACCTCTAACTATGTATGTGAGAAAAACACTCAAGTCATTGAATTGAAATGATTAATTTCAATTTTACAAATTTATCAAACATTAGCTGATATCCCATTGGACTTCTACAGCTCCCAGTCTCAATAAGAAAACTAATCTAACGAACGAACCAAAGTACAATCCAACACAACACAACACAACCATAAATGAAAATTCTCTCTATCTCATGTACAGTGTGCTACAGATTAATTGCCATCAGCCACGCCATAAATCACGCGGATAGCAAATGACTCTACTTTAACCGACCAAAGAGGAGGTTGAGGTCAATGTCAAAATCCAATACATACGAATAATACTGAAAACAGAACATTAATGCTACCGCACATATCCCATATATGCCTGTTCTAATTATCAATCGAATTTCTGGCTAATGCAGGTAGTCATATTCGCAATCGCAACTACGAGAATTATTTCCATTAGCACACATTAAATGAGAAATTACATTTACAGTTTAGGTGAATTCAACCATTTTCTTCTCGAATCTAATACAGAAACTACTTTAATTTAGCTGAGCTAGTCGCAAAGACAAAACGAAACGAATCCAAAAGTGAGTCAGAATCCCATATTCCAGCTATCAGTCCGGTCATTCTCTAATTCGGTTATTCAAAGAAATATCAGTAGATTTTCAAATTGATCTGATGATCTGAATGGCTAATTTTGTACCTGTGTCTGAGACTGAGTCAATAACCATTTCTGCGAATGTACCTTCCCACCTCACCATCCACAGTACACGCAACAAGCATTCATCATTTATTCATCCCCGTAATTAACTAATTGACCATTAATACCACAAGTAACCATATCAGGTTGGCTGTTTATCACTCCCAAATTCCATTATCATGATGTGGCACGCCGCAAATATGCGTAACACAACACGAGTCAAATGTCAAATAAAATCAGTCGGTACACCTTCAATCAAACACTGCAAACAAAACGGACGCAAACCATCATTTCATAATCTACAAACTGCATTATGAATTGCTTTACTTTACTGCCTTGCCTAATCTGATCTAATTCTAACCCGAAATGCCGGACGAGTGACGAGTGAGTGCTTCACTTCCTAAACACACGGTGTTCCAATTCGAGTTCGAGCTCAATTTCCACAATTCTAATTCCAAAACGTGGAATCGGAATGGAATCATACATGCATGCATGCATGGAACCATAAAAATGTCTAGAATCAATATTTGCACTCTCAGAGCATCCAATACTCCAATACATTCATTTATACATAAGAACTACCACTCAAGTTCCAGTCCATTGTTTCAAATATGTTCATGGAGTTAAATGAAGTTAAATTTTATCGTATCAGTGCATGACTTCTCTAGTTCTCTCTCTCTCTTCTCTTCTTGTTTCTGTTCTTCTCAGTCAGTTTATCAATTTTGTTTGCCCCGGAATACATATTACATACCCAAGAGACTTCAGACTTTCCTAATCGACCAATAAATGTAGTCATGGAGTCATGGCTCTTTCCCTTTGCATTGCCTTGGTCTCTGACTCATCCTTTCTAGCTTTCAATTAAATTGATGCGCGGCTCTACTTACTATACTTCTAGTTCTAGACCTCTCCATTACAATTCTAGCTGCTAGAAAATATAAAGGTACTCTGTAATAGGAATAGTTCAGTGTTCTATCCAAACCTAAACATCGTCTTATTTTCCCGGATGTCAGCCTGTAATTCTATCAACCAACCAGGCATCACATTACCACGGCACTCTACAGTCTACAATCTAAAAAAAAATACATTTTGTCCATGGATAAAAATAATAAAAGGAAATTCAACCGACTAAACTAAAAACTAACCAACCAACAAAACCACGAAACCCCTATGATAAACTTAACTTATAGGAAAGAGTTAGATAGATAGATAGATGATGTAATAGGAAAGAAAAATGAAACATTTGGCTCAATTTCTTCACTTGGGCAAAAAAAAACCGATGAGTCACATGTGTTCGTGTTCATGTTCTTGTTCTGCTTTTGTCAACTCATGTCGGTCGTCCCCACACACCATCACCATGGTGGGAACAAGAATAACGGGTATTAATTTCACATATTCTTACTCTGCAGGGGCGGGATTGGGATTGGATGAAGATGAAACTATTTCAAATGTGATACATAATGTTTGTGAGGTCAAAGTGACCTTGAACTTACTAAAACCACTTTTTTTTACTTTCAATTCTAATTATAAATCAAACACCTCCTTTAATGCAACAAGCTATGAAATCCTGTCTCCATTTTACGTGTTCTTGTCTCTTTGCTCAAATCAATCTCAGAAAATCTGAAATCCTTGTTATCTTTCCAAATCCAAGTCTTGTTTTTCTGTCCTATTTGATATTTTGTTTAAAAGAAAATGAAGGCTTTCACTGGCTTTCCGTCCATTTCCCTGTCTCCTCTCCCCTTGACGCATTCAAATTTAACACCTCGTTCTATTTTATTTTCAATTTCTGCACATCCGACTCGACTAATGTTTCGGTGAAATTGCGTGGGGGCGGGCTGCTGGGTCAACCCATTACCCCATTAAACCGGTAAGGAAGTGAGTACCTTCAACTGACGTGAACTTTAAAGTAACATGTGGACTGCGAAAGGGAATGGAAAATAAAAACTCCAGTCAGACAGAGACAGGCCATACGAGCAACGTGTGAAAGCCAAGAAAAGAATTGAAAAAGCAAAATTTAAGACTAAGACTGTGTGTGAAGGCTTTCTAGTGTCTACGCATGTATTAATATTGCAAATTCAATTCCTGAAGTAGTGAAGTTAGAACTGCAAGAAAACCAAAGAAAGGAAAGGAAGACTACACTCACTACACTTTACCTTTGCTATTTCCATTTTAAACACTGCATTTTTTTCTCATTTGTTTTTCAAATCTTTCACACACAGCGGTAATACTAGAAGTTAACAAAAACTACTTTTCACAGAAAAAGCCAAGTCAACTTTAGCCAGTCATGAGCTTTTGCGAGTCCCTGTCGCAAATAGACACCTCTTGATTTACTTTGACGGATTGACGTCGGCGGCGTGGTGCAAATTAAATATCCAATGTGATGGGTATGGCAATGCGAATGCCACGTCACACTTTAAAACATACTGCTGAAGTTTCAATTTCAATGCACATGGACATGTGATTTCGATTCACAATCGCAGCAATGCATTTGTAATCATTATTGTGAACTTCACAATGTGAAGTGCTTCTTGGAAAAAAATTATCGATATTTCCATGTTTCAATCTACCTTTCTATCTTTATCTAAATTGGAAACTAACTAATGAGTAATAAATTATGAATAGTCAATGTCAACCAACCAAATCCTGTCAATCTTCTAACATTGTAGACTCTAATCTAAAATAGAACCTGATAACGACAAACAGGATATGACAAAGAAAACACGGAAAGATGTGCAAACAGTCTCTGGTATTATTTATAATCTGCATTGCGCAACGGATTCCTTTTCTAAAGCATGACATCATTTGAAAAGTCAGTTCGGAATTTCCGACCGACACTGGATTTTCTGGATGACAGCTACTTTGAAAGTTGAAACCGGTCCAGAACATGACTACATAACAACATGCAGCAAGGAATTTAGTCTTTCCTTTTGGCCCGCCAAGCCCTCCTTAACCACAAGAATGACCACGACAAGACAAGGCCAGGGCCAACGGCCAAACCCATGTTACAGAATGTTTACATTCTCTGGATCCTGGATGCTAAGACAATATATTAAAGCTAATGACTAGTCACGGTTTCGCAACAGTACACTGAAATAGTGTACAAAAAGTAACAATGATAATGATACACCTCTTGAAATATCAGAGGGAAGGCCAGAACTAAAATAAATTAAATTCCAGAAGATTCGTTGATTGAGACAGAGGTACCTCGAAATTAATCCAACAAGGAGTGACTACGTACGTAATTACACTAACTCAGGCTTACAGTTACAGGTTAAACTTAAGCTGCCAAATACTAGCCTCGGCCAAGACCCTCTAAAGGTAGCTGACTAATGCATAACGCCTATTCTCCGACACCCCTCCTGTATCCAAAAGACAATGTCTTTCACTAAAACGTCACCATTAACATCTTCTGTATTTCAGAATTCACATTTATCCTAATTCTCGTCAAAAGTAGGGTCAAAAACCGAAAGCGATATCGAGTTTCCTGTTCCATCTGCTGTTGCCTGTCAATATTTTCTAATATCAAATATTTCTGAAAATGTATCAAAACTTTCGATTCGAAACGTAGCGATTAGCCTTTGACCTGACCTTGCCGGGATATCCCCACACCCACACACAACGTTAGCGTTCCTGTCACATATCGTCTACAATCCGACTGCAAGCACGGCACAACGAATTTCTTGGAATTCCAAAAAAAATGTAAATTTAAAAAAATATCTACCCCACATACCTCAAAGCCCTCTGACTTGGCCCAAGTATTTCCATCCAGTCCAGCAATACAAGCTTTGGTCACACACTTGGAGGCCAACAATTGCTTGTCAACATAATCTTGCCAACTCATCTTGACTTTTTTTTTTACTGGAACGTTCTTCCAACAACCACCGGGGGGGAAAATTAAAACCTTCACTCGTCGTCACCAGAGAAAAGAACTCAGAGCGGAAATCCTAAATCCGAGTCGTAGTGCGTAGTCGTCTTCTCAAAAATCACTCCTTGACCTCTGACCTCTCCCTTAGAAAATTTTTTGACCAAAATTTGACCCTTGATGAAAAATAATTGTGTGTTGCTCTCAGTTTGAGTGTAAAGGAAGAAGTGAGAGAAAGACCGGCTTGGTGCTGTCTGTGAGTCGTGGGTTGTGGGCTATGGCTATGGCCATAGGAGGCAATGGCGGCCACACGGATGTCCCCCAACATTGCCAGCACCCAATTGACTCACGAAAACCCCATACGAATTGTACTCCTCCGTTCAACCCACGAATTTTTGAAATAAGTTTCATCGTGGGTATTTTTATAATCAACCGCAAAAATCCAGAATGATTTGGATAGACTGATTCCAGAGTGCAGTCAGTCAGAGTCATGTCTGAAATTCTTGGAATCATGGAATCATGTATTTTATTTGGAAAAACTCAACGTAATGTAATTTCGGAAAACTCGGGATTTTTAACAAGGAAGTAAAAACCATTCTCTAGAATTCCAGCACTGATTGGCAATGTAATATGCAATATGGGACTTGAATAGTATATAGTGTATACTAGGGAGTCTTTCCTACTACTACGGGTACATACTACTCTACTCTTCCTAAATGGGGAAACATTAAACTATGATAATATACAATTTCCACTCAAGTTTAGTCATCATGGCTTCATGGCTCAAAGTTTGTCATATTCTACGAAAAAGAACTAACAAGCAAAACCTTAAAACCTCTAATGATATGATCCGATCAATGCAAAAGTGACCCAGACATTTTTTAAACTAACAACTAAATTAATTTGTAGTATACCCTTACAAATCCGTTCATCCCCAGAACATAGTATCGGAAATGTATGTATACAATGGACTCTCTATATACCGAATTGTGGTAGCTACTACAATTAAATAAAATACATTTTAGACAGTATCTATTTACATCTGCAGCGTATAAACTTAAGTAGAATTATTAGATGCGACGGAAATTGTCAGTATGGAAATGAGTAAAGAAAAGACAGTATAAAGTGTGAGCAATTTAGTATCGGTAAAGTACAAAACGATATTTACGTATTTATTCGTTCAACTTTTCTTAAACATTTTATGTTCTATTATTTTGGTTTACTCGTGTTCTTTAGCTTATCTTCATCGTGGAGAACACATTGCATTGGTGTAAAAGTGTGTAATCCAAAGGTTCATCCAGTAGTGTAGTAGTAGTGCAGTGGTCCGTCATCAAATTAAAAAACAGAGTTTCCAACCAACCTCCTGAATTGGTTGATGTAAACCAGCACTGGATGACCTGATGACCTCCTGAATCAGTTGATGTAAACCGTGGATGACCTGATGACCTCCTGAATCAGTTGACGTAAACCAGTACTGGATGACCTGATGACCTCCTGAAT
>JAQGCB010000473.1:0-21964 GCA_034698835.1 Protaphorura tricampata
ATGAGATTTAACTTAAGACATACGTTTTTCCAGCATTCTCTCCAATTCTAAATCTATGCCAATGTTAAGGGCAAATCGCTCAATTCAGATGCAAAGTGTTTAGCTCAAATCAGAAATATACTAGTGTGAATTGAGAATCCGTGGTAAGATTCTTTATGGTCTAACATTTGAGTGTATTTTACAGAGATTATGGAGCAGCTTTCTATGAGATGTCAGGAAGGAAAAAGTTTAATTAAAGAAAAACTAAGTTACACATAAAATGTTAAAGAGATCGAAGACAGTGACAAATCCATAAAAGGGCAGTACATGAGATCATCAAAAATCCACCATTAAGATAGTGTGTGTCCCATACTATGTTAATTTAAAATGTTCGTAACAACGCAAAAACCTTGAGTCACTCCAAACTCATGGAGTGGTGTCAACTCAATTTGAATAACCTAACTTCGCCCGTCATTTCCATTTCACCACATTTTCCGACCTGTTCCTAATCTCCTAATTTGGTGCTTAAACTTCCGACAAAAAGGAAGTGTGCTCTGCTCTCCCACAACGTCGTAGGTAGGTGATGCATTAGTGTAATTTGTGCTAACGACTTTTGAGTTTTGAGACTAATCCGAAAAGACTTCCTGGAGTCTCACTAATGACAGGAGCCATGCTGGTTATCTCAAAAATTGTTGAAGCACGCAGAATGACAAAATACCATTACGGAACATCACATTTTATGCGAAAATCACGACCCGGAACATTAAATGAAGTAATTCATACTTGTAAAAAAATTGCAATGTTTAGCAGGCGGCAAAGACACGAATTTGGAAGAAATAGGGTGACTTGATTACTAAAAATCATGCGGTAGCATATTGGAATTGGAACCAATCCGAATAAACCGAAAGTATGTCACGCTTTTAAAATTTCTCGGCATGTGTCCTCATTCCAGCCAAATTACTTGAACTTTTGTGACCTTCACAATTACCAGGTCATACAAATCTTTTGACGTTCAATTAAGACTCTATAAGTTTTTGAGTGAAATCAGATGAAAAGTCAAGTCATTTTCACAGACAAACCCACACCCATAGTTCTGATAACTCGGTCAACGTAAGTACAGGACGAAGTAGAAGTAGGATCAAGTTAAAATTCCTTAAATTCCGCCTACAGCCAGGACAAGAGGACAAAGGTAAGCGTGTGAAAAACAATATCAGGGTTATCTAATCCAATCAAATGCAAAAGTTCATGGATCTCTAGAGACGTGTACAGTACATTCGTACATTATATGTACGTATGTGGTACATGTAGTGAATTCTTAACTTCCTCTTCATCGTTATCATCAGGTAGACTTTAAATTTTACAAGGGAACTACTTCTCATGGAAATATACTAATTAATTCAACAACACTGGTCACAAATACTACAATGCCGGAAAATCCCAATTCCTAGTAAGCAATTAGCCTACAAGTCCGTCAAATAGCCAGTCTTATTAAGTCCTCATCAAACGATGGACGATGCTGGACGTGTAAAGTATCGCGTCGCGTCAGTTTTTGAGTAAATCTAGTTTTTCATAAAAAATGCTTCCCTTGTAAAGTTTAAAGTCTTGTTTCTTTAGTCTGGGTTGAAGATCACCTCAACTTTAACATTTCAACTCACCTGGTACGTGTTGAGCGGGATGAGAACTTGCTCGGCCAGTCTATGAGCAAAGTCGTTCCACAGCATTTCTGATGACTGAGAGTTGACAGTCAACAATTCTTTGCCACCCCATTCAGGTTCATAGATTTCACTCACAGCCTCCAGAAGTGCATGATTGGCTGTTGAACATGCTAAAATAAATAATACAAAAAAATAATCATGTTTATTACAAAATATTCAACAGTTTTTTTGAGAAACAGCGTTTAAGGTAAACATTCTTAAGATCAAAAGAAAGTACCTAAAGGTGAAACTGATCACGGCCAAGATCATGATTTGTTACTATTGCCAAAATTTTTCAGAAAAATATTGTACTCTTTAATCTTTAAGCTTATCACTGAAACAATGCACGTTTCATCCTAACAAGGACAATAGAGGCGGGGTGTGATTCAATCTCAACCATATCGATTACATGTCTTATTACAATTTCACAATATTATTTAAGACAAACATCTCCTGATTTTGCAATTTTGCATCGCCGGGACAAGAAAATTAATAACAGGAAGGATTAAATTCCCGAGTCAAGTCTCTACCACAATTAAAATCTCAGATTAAGGAGGCGAAAAATCATCATTGTTTATGTTTTTTAAAGCGTTATCTTATCTAATTGGAAACCCGAGATTTTTTTTTGCAAGAAATATAATTCAACGGTGAGATTCTGATTAACCAAAAATGTTTCAAATTCGTTTGCGGGGATGTTCTAAATAACAAGAATGTTTTTCTTGCCTACAAAAGTTTACATGAATTCCTTCAAATCGCAAAAAAAGTTTAAAAGTTTTTCGGCCAATCTAAACTTCACAGCTGAGCAAATTTTCCGTGCAGTTCGTCAAGAACTAGTTTTGACCCATAATTTGCCCGGTGTAACTTCAGAAGATTTAGATCACTGCATTGCATTGCATTTGCATTGGACAAGGGCAAGTGCATGATATGTATCATGTCAGTCACGAATTTTGTGGTTGGCAAGACCCAACCTTCACTCATCTCAATATCAACCATAATCTACTTTACTTTTCAAGGAAAGAGATTGGTTCAAACTTTGAATCATTAAGTTCGACGAAGGAAAACACTCTTCATATGGCCAGAAATGTCAACATTCGTTTATTTATTTACACAATCTTTTATAAATTACTCATTTGTTGAATTTCGTTGTTGATATTTTCTAAGTCATTTTTTATCAGGCATGTACCCGTTAAGCTAAAGACGTGAAGCCACACATGAAGGAAATTAAAAACAAAGCAACAGACAGATCGGCGTTCAAAGTCTACTGTATCAAATTGACAACAAATAACTGAGCACATGTTTTAGAAATGAGTCATGTGTTCACTTTAATCAATCATAAGTAACACTTCATATCAACCCGACATTGGATACCAAAAGCTCAAAGGTTATCTAAAAATATTGAATGCACTTTTCTATCGGTCATTCACACCTACCTTTCATCTGCTGAGTCTCTTTTATATGAAACAAATCCCACATTCAACTTCCAAACTTCCTCATTAACTAACTTCCCGTGTTAGAATTTAAAATATGTGTCGGACTAAAATTATTCAACCCATGTACTTGTACTGAACTGGTCGTGCATGAATTCCAATGTAGACAGTGTAATCTCTGGAACTTTCCAGCTAAACTTAATTACCCAAGACCAAGAAGCCAAGAATGGGATGCTCTACCCTTTTCCACTTTTTGCGAATTATTTCGTCTCTAGTTAAGGCACTGGAAGATTTATAATTTCGCTTCCTTCACTTGTAATTTCGTGGTCCAGCGCGTTTATGATAGGACCCCGCCCAAATCTTGTCAGTCCACTCCCCTAATTAGAATATTTAAAAGGGTCGTAAATGTGCTTAAATTCCTTGCATAACTTTCTCATTAAGGATACCGCACCGCACCAGCCCCGTGAAAAATATTTTTAATAGTTTAAAAATTTCGGGTCCACGTCGTAAGAAAAATATTCATTCGCCAAAATCTGTACTAAATTCCGACAAGAGCCAGTATCAAAAGTGGAAAACAATATCGAGTGCGAAAAACATGACCAATGCTTTGTCCATTTCATTGTGCCACAAATACTCTCTCTTTCTGTATTTAATATCATAGACACTGCAAGAAAGCAATCTAGGCTAATTTGAAAACCTTTACTAATTTAAGCAACTTTCTACAAAACGGATTATCATACATCATGGAATGAGAATGACCATTTACTAATACGTAGTAAATAAACAATAAACCACATCAGGTTTAGGTGACCACACCATGGGACAGGATAACCATAAGTGCACAATTTACTAAATCCTTCCTGCTATTTTCTACGAGATTATTATGAAACTAAAACAAATTGACAAGCGGAGATGAATCTGTCAAATGAAACTGAGTTACGACACGAGCCTTCAAAAAATGCGTGATGATTCACATGCAGGAAAACATATTTTTGACTAACTTTAACACCTTCACTTTCAACAAACGCTTAAATCACCCAAAACAAATAAATACTGACATGCCAAACCTCAAATACAAAGAATAAATATTTTCGCGCATAATGGAAATAACTTATGACTTACGAAAGATTAAAACCAAAATAAATAAATGTAAAAATTAACAGCAGAAAAATATATCATGTGATATTTGAATTTTTGTTTTGTATTTAATACTTACCTCGAATACAGCGAATGTAATTGTTTAACTCTTTTTGTAATCTACCAGCTGCAAATTGCTGTTTGTTGAAATTAGTAACATGTTCATCAAATATTTCATCTGCAGTTCGGTCAACTTTCCCAAGATTTTGTAATATCTGTAAGAAAAGAAACAACAATGTGTTTAATTCAAAATCCAACGAACAAATCAATGGTTATCTCCACATTATAATTAATTCTAGTCTACAATTCGTTCTATAGTTAATCATGCACACTATTTGAAAACACCAAGTTAGGATGCAAGTGGAACTATTTTGAAATACCCAATTTCGCGTAATGCAAGGCGCCCAAGAAAGCTTCCATTAGTTGAAAGTAGATATAAATGATAGAGAAGTGCTTCGATTAATTAGCAAGAAGGGTGTTCGAGAATCGCTTTCAACAACGATGGGCAAATTCCAATTAGAGGTATCATTTTATTTAGGATAGTCAGAACGGGTATTTCAAGAACACTACAAATTATAAACTCATTACAAAAAAGCATTTCCTGTCTTCGAGATCCTGACAATTGTTGATTTATATAGAAATTTTCCAATTCTACAAATTGTCGTATTGCTCATTTAGTCATGGAATATTTTATTCATTTGTCGTTTTCGATTTTTATGAATCAATATTAGCTGTCCAAGACAGGACTAATTACCCAAATTCTCAATCAATATATTTATCAGCATTGCTACAATTCGATGTGAAAATCCAGTAGATATGCAGGATCGAACAAATCTTATTGGCATTACTTTGTACACGCAAAGCAAAATTACAGCTTCCATTCATTCAACCGAACTCCTTAAGATTCCCATTCAACCACATTCAACCAAGATGTACACACTGTTAAAGGGGATTTAAAGAAGCTGTAAACCGTACAAACTACCCCATTTTTCAACCAAAGTGTCTACACTTTCAGGGTATTTTAAAGTACCTATGGATTCTAGACATTGCCTCGGCATTTTACTGGACTGCCCGAATCTAGTACGTTATCCAAGTAAAAATATCCAACTTTGTATCTCGATACCATAATCCCCTGTAACATATCTTCCTTATCAAAATCTTACACTGTCAGACACCAAGGCGGGTAATAATGAGATGAGTTAAGTCTCAGTCCCAGCCTGATAATACTTCCCGAAAAGTACCAGATTGCATCCGAGGAACAAGTTCGGTCGTTCCAGCCATTCATTTATACACTAAAAAACCCAGGGAATAGAACTGGGCGACAGATGCAATCTTTTCACCCAGTAATAGTTCAGCTTTAAGTTTTTGGTAGTCAAGTCAAGTAGTAGCACCAGATGCAGTAGTCACTTCAAAGACCAGAAATACATCCCTTCTCTTACTTCAAAAGATATGCTAGCTAGAAAAGATTCTTATTCTTGTTCTAAATTATCAACATATACACGAACTAATATGTGTCACAGGTGATGAGCGAAGTCAAATCACAGACAACGTCATATGCAAATGATTTGGTCAAAAGTTCAAGTAAAAAAATTTGTAGTCCAGCTTCATACGATAAGATATCGCAGATCGATTTTTTCCTGCGAAGACATGACAGTGACAGTCAGTCGACCCCGACCCCTACCCGGATTTAAATTATTTCCTGCAACACAACATATATAATATTGAAGACCCGGTTTTAAAAACCCACTCATGTCAGCCATAGGCCACAATACTAGCATCAGCACATTTCTTCACCTAAGTTAACCGAACCCAAGATATTATTAGGAATGGCGGGTGCCGGGTACATTCACTTTCAACCCTGCCTGCCTGCCTTGCCTGCTGCGACTCGCACTCAATGGGATCATGGCCAAAAAAATTGAGAAAACCCTTAGAAATTTCCGGTTGTGCCATTGCCATCCAGATCCAGACATTCATTTTCATTTCATTTCATTCCAAAAGTCTGAGAATGAGTTAAACCAGTCCCATTTTCTCAAAAACTAAACCTGGCAATCCAATGCAAACGCAAATGCAAGTCATTTAAATACATACCGGTATTCGGACAAAATCAAAACCAACACTTGGCCAAGACTTGGAGGAACTTAGGAATATTGGGGCATAGGCCAGGCCAGCCAGGCCATTACACACATCTGCTCAATACAAATTCAAAATTCCATTGCACTTGTACCCCTTTCAATTTATAGATGGATGAATGAGTGTCATGTCAATAATAACCAAATACAAAATGCAAATGCTCAGGACTCACTCAGGACTAGGACCCAGGACACACACACATACTAAACAAGTACCGTAACATCTTGCTGAGTTCTATAAATAAAAATATCCCCTACATATTTGTATGCCAAGCAAGCTAAAGCTAAAGCCAGTCACAGTCATTGCTACATTGTAGATTGTTAGTGCATGTGGACTACATACTAAACTAAAATCCTATTTATGTTTAGGCAAATTGTAAATGAGAAAAAAAATAACGGGAAATCGGAGCCAGAAGAGATTTCAAATTCAAACCGGCTTTCAACCGGCCGGATTGCATGCAGTGCAGTGCTCAGAGCTCAACGCATAACCGGCAATCAAATAATTTTTCACTGATGCAGTTATGCACGTCCGTCCACCCTACGTCACAATCATACAGGTGAATTCACACATGCAATTAACCCACAATGAGAATGCAGTACCTGATGGAAGGTGGACCTCAGACTCTCAGACCATGTCAAAGAATTAATCACAGGTTCATTTCAACGATATAGTTAAACAAGAGATTGCCAATCGTCAATTTTGTCAACCCTATACAGGAAAACTATGTGATTCGCGCCGTTAAAAAAAACGGATAGGACCACGATACCAGAATTATTCATGCATTCAAAATCCATAGGCTCGAAATCTAAATCTACCTATACCCATACCCAATAGTACGGGTCACGATACTCTGTTCACTTTTGACACAAGTTGGAATTTTGAATAAAAATGATATTTTCTGCCTCAATCCTGTCTTTGACAAATTCGACGCGACGCCGACGTCACAAATCTCAAGATTACTTTCCCCTTCCATTTTACTCTTACTTCCGCCTGCTTCCCTATCTTTCTTCAAAGGTTCCATTCAGCCAAAATTATTTCAAATACAGAACACACATGCGACAGAACTTGACCTCGATCCTGTTCTAGTTTTATTTTCAAGTTTCACATTCACACGCAGGCCAAACCAGACGAGGGGCAATAAATAACTGGAAATTGAAGACCTGTCGATCCATTATCTCATACATTCTTATTTACAATGTCTTTGAGACCAGCAATAACAGAATATTATTCCTTTCCTTTTCTTATTTTCTCGTTCTCATCGTCAATATCTCCCAAAAAGAGTAACAAGTTCTAAAATCATCCCTTAATTTAATTTCCACTTATCCTGATTTGGCCAACCATTAATTTAATTAAATAAATACTACATGAAATGAACTCACTTCTGAGTCAGACACTTAAGTTTCACATAAACAATCCCCATACAATCTTACAAATAGTATAAGAGTTCATTCATCCAATTCATGCAGTCTCGGAGACAAAAGACAAATTGTAAAATTTGGGGTTCCGACAGACCACGTGATTACAAGCTGGCAAAGAACCGAACGACAAGTCAAGACCCTACAGCTAAGCTAAACTTCAAAGCCAGTTTTATTTTGCAATTTAACGATTCAAACAAAACCTTGTTTCATAGGCAAAGCATGCTTGGGGGTTTAAAACTCAAACTCAAGAATCTCTCTCATCCTGATTTCGACTTCCACCAAACCACTGATAGTGGTAAAGAATAATTTAACACCCAACCTAACGTGCAAGATGACACGACGTCACATGTATGTATGTCCCGGGCTATTAGTTAATAGAGGAGAGAATATCGTTCAAAAAAGACGAATGAACAAGGGGTTCACTCTATTTTCTGTATTTGCGAAAATTGGACCAATCTTTTTATTAGTACTTCCATACATGTATACCAAAAAAAAAGGTATCAATCAGGGTACATGTATATGGTTAAATTGGCATGATCAAATTAATCAGGTTTTTGACCAAAACATATTGCCATTTGAATTGAAATCTCATCCGACTTTGACTTCTGACCCGTGACACACACATTAAATCCCGGGCTTAACGAGTCAATCGTCAATCCTTTTGAATTTCTTCTTCGTCTAGTCATGTCTAATCTAGTAGTCGAAACTCTAGCCCACTAACCTTCCATTGGCATTTTTCCATGATTCTATCCCTCTCTCTCACTCAATTGACTTCATCAAATGTATATGTAGGATTACAAATGCAAACAAACTCTCGCCTGAAACAACAATACAAAAGCCAAAGCCCTAACAAATACATACTACTACTGCCCAAACGTCTTTATGACTTGCATGATGAATTTCATGACAAATTCTTCACAATCTTTACCTTTTATAGATTCACAAACAATTCAGACAGAAACACACACGCAGAGGACGCAGACGTAATGAGAGAAGTAAAATGAAGATTCATTTGGGCCTCCATCTCCTAAGGTGAAGTGGAATCGAGGTCAAACCTCGACCATTGTTCAGCACTTTCTTTCATGATAAATTATTGATGAAATTGAAATCTCTAATTTGATCTTAAAAAAATGTTTAGATGAATGGTAAATGCCAAATAATGAACTTTAACAGGTAGAATAAATGAAACTGGTAAGTAGGACATTGGGAGAAGCCTTTCTTTTAAAAATCTATACAACCTAGTCTGTGATACCTTCCTTTGGTTTGAACACGTTGGTTAAAACGGAAAGATCAAAGTTATACAATTTTCTTTTAAAAAATGAGACTGTTTTTGTTTCCTGATTTCATTGCTATTTCAAGTTTCAGTGCAAATTCAACACAATAAGAAATGGTTGTTGTTCTAACAAAATAGAACAAAACAACACACGAACAATAGATTATTTCATTTAAACTAGCTGTCATTAATTTTCTACAAACAAATAAAAGTAACCCAGGCCGAAACGTAACTATCATGTCATGAGTATGACGTGAAATAATGTGTCATAACCACTACCACATTATTAAACCAAATCTAAATTTAAGTGGACCGCCTGATGTGAGCAAACTACCAAGACTCAGCGGCTAAACCAAAAGGAATCAGTTTGTGGCCAGAAAATTAAAACCGTAGCCATAATTAAATTTATATTTGCGTATTTACTTAACATTGGCATGCATGTGTATAAAGTATTGTAGTATTATTCCTCATCCTACTGCATAGTAACCTTGAAAACAATCTCACAGTTATGTCAGCTAGTAATTAACTAGGGAACTAGGGAAGCTACTGTGCAGTGCCAGTGCCACCGGCCACAGTGCACCTGCCTGTGTTATGATTCTGCGTGTTTGTAAAATCGAAAACACAATGTAATTATGAACTTTAATTTCCCACAAACTAACCGATAACCAGTCTAAAGAGCAGGAAGCATAATTTGTGGTTTCCGAACTTCAGCGTAGTAGAATATCAGAGTAGTAAAGTAAGGAAGGAAGGTAGTTGAGAAAATAATTCAGGAAAAGTTCTCACTCGCCAAAACTTGCATAATATTACATTCAAAAATTTCACGAATACCGTATGCATTCATATCCACGGTTTCTAATACAATTTAATGATTGAGTGATAAAAAATATGAGGAATAATAGAAGTACAACTTTTGAGCAAATTGAATTCAAACATCAAATCTACATTGGTTACTACAATACCGTATCTTACAATGAATGATATCTCACTTCATTTTCGGTTGGATATTCTAAAACTCTTTTCAATGCTTCAAATTATTGACACTCGCGCACGTGTCGAGTAGTCCTATCGTGTGAACGAAAGTTGTGAAACAAAGCTAGACAACCCCCCTTTGTCTCAAATGACTGCATCATTATAATTATGACTAAATTATTAGTCCTTATTCCTACTTGGGGTCGGCGTGCGTGTAAAATATATGTTAGCCAAATCATTCAACACGTGTTCATATCTCAATTACTTTAAAAAAAACAAAGAAGTGCCGAACTAGTTTTAACTAAAAATAAATACTATTTTCATTTCCATCTTAAATCTCTTTCTGACTCATGCTGCTTTCAGTGCATATTTTGAAATCAGAATATTGAAAATGACATTGGAATTTTAAAATCAAATTCAAAATCTCCAACACCAAAAAAATTCTCTACTTCGCAATTTACAAAGAAACAGCAAAGACATTTAGCTCTGTATTTATTTCCTTCACCCATGCATAATTTGAAAACAAAAGGTATAGTTCACATTCGCATTTACGCCCATGATTATGCGTGGTACACTTTTACTTGACAAGTTGTACTCAAAATTCCAAATCTACCGTGCGCCACTTATTTCGCCTTAAAATGAGTCTTTGTCTATCCATGTACGCATGTTGCTACGCCAAAACCAAACCATACCCAAACTAAACGTACAATGCAGCGTACGTACGGTAATCATATACTACAATCACACTTTTACCTAATTGGTAATCGAATAGGTTTGGCTGAGCCAGGCCAGGCCACCACGAGAAAACTAACCGCTGTGACGACAAATGAGTACCACGTAAATATTTGCATACGACGGACATTCACTCCTCCATCCAACCTACAACTACAACCTACACGTATTTTTTAAAATCATTAATTGTACGACAAGTTAAGTCGATAAGAGAAACGTAATAAACAAATGGAGATGAAATTGATACGGTGGTGGTAGACTCGCCTCGCCTCGCCATACCGGCCGGGGAAGTGTTATTCTGTCGTGCCAAACTGCACGCACAGCATGACAAGTAAAGTGATATACCTTCGAATATTCAATGTAATCCAATCAATTTAAAACAAATTTAAATCATTGGACATGTTAAGATTAGTACCTAATTAATTGACTGATTTGATTTGATATATATATAATATTTATTACACGAATTTTCGTGGCACAGGTCGACAGGTGCTTATGCTGGAGTAAAACGATAACGGAAGTGAAAGGCAAGGCAATTAACGGCCAGACAGACTTCAACCAAGCCAAAGCTCAACTAATTTTCGCAATGAGCAAATGCGTGAGTGCGCGATTTTATATTATATGAACGCCAGATTTTGTTAATAGTTTGGGTGTTTGATTTTATTCACGGTGTGTTAACATCCATTTCTTGACGCCCCTTTCCCATTTCCCTATGTACTTTCTACACTTGCACTTGTGTACCAAATACATGCTTAAATTCGAATTCGTATTCCTAATATGATTTGGTTCCATTCCATAATATCTCGGTTGGTCTTGGTTGAGTTTTTAAATTCCATAAAATCCAAATCCAACGAGCAGAACTCAAATGTACTGTACTGAATGTTTTTTACACAGTAACTTCTTTAAATGTAATCGTGAAACGCCAATGAGATTTTGAAGTATATATTGATGGTATTTTTTAAAGAAAATTGCAACCAATTTTCCCACTCGTATTAGACGGCAAGAGTGTCAATGTGTCAAAATTAAAAGGAACAAAATAAAATTTTATCTGTTGAAACTTTCACCTGAAACTTGAAATAATTCACTGAACTCTGCGACTTACATTGGTCCAAAATTACATCAAAGGTGATTTCCTTGTAAAACTCCAACTATATTTTAGATGGAATCTCCATTTCCATTCTCCAACTGCAATTACTTATGAAGCAACTTAACGTAAATACATAACCAAGTTCAGAAATACATCGGATGTTAAATTTTTTTGTAGGAGCAGTAGGAAGGATTTGGAATTTGCTCATCATGAAATAATCTGTGTTCGTATCTGCGATATTATATACCATGCGTGATGCGTGAGCCGGTGGGTCTAATTCTCTACTTCCGATTCATTCATATCATATGCTTTTGGAGTATTTGATTTGTTTTATTATTACTCTAAAACAAAAACAATGAAGAATACATAAAAAAAACTAGACAGTACTAGCACTAGCATAAACAGGAAGTACGGCTGATGAGTTCATACCAGACTTACAAAACAATATTTTTTTGTTGATTAGAATGGTCACTCCCTTCCCTGACGGATGGACATTTAGATTTTAGATGTTGTATCGTCAGGTATCAATTTGCTAGTGTAACAAGAGGATTTGGATAATATTTTTATTAGCTCAGTAAAATATGAAACAGACTTCCAACTCCGGAGTGAGTCCGGAATATTATCCTGCGTTACCAAAGCCATGCCTACTACATATACAACACAGAAAACTTCGAGCAAGCTATAAAAAGTAAATCATCCTTTCGCCTGTTCCTGTCATACGTGGCATGACGTCTAAACCCATTGACACCATGTCTCCAGTCCAGAATTGGCTGACAAAATGAGAATTCCACTCCAATCGCTCTTTTCGGAAAGCACGTTATTTCAAATACTGAAACAACTGAAAATGAATAATATGCCATGATAACAACTGAACATAGAAAAAATTAGGCAAGAAAGACTAAATCGAGCTCCCGAACTTGATGTGTGGCCATTCTCCAGTGGAAATTTAGTAAGAAAGAAATAAGATTACCTAATGACATACATTCTTGTAACTTTCTTCATGTGTTACACACATGAAATCATATTTATACCACCGACTCGTTAAGGAATTGATACCTTGTCTGAAAACATTGAAAAACATGGTCAAATGGATGTTTTCCTCAAGCACAGGTAAATACAGGACACACCCGAGATTAAAAAAGCTCCAGCTGGTAGGATCAACCTTCCATCGACGAGCCATGGCCTGGGAAACCCCTTGGGCACTAAAGTAAATTACACGAATCCAGTCCAGACAATCCACTTATCCTTTTTAAATTCTCTTGGCTAAAGTATAAACCAACTACAACTTATGAAAGTAAGAATGATGAACAGAAATATATTCAGTGTATGAGCAAGTATCCATACAACCCATTATTCCACCGCCTCCACAGGAAAAATCCAATCCAGCTGACAAGGGGCATCGTTCAATTGTAAAATTAGGAACACGTTAAAACTTTCTACATTATCAATTCAAATGTCCCAATCCTAAAGTCAATGTCCAAGTATGAGTGTTGGAAGGAGAGAAATGGTGAATGCTTGCTTATCCCATCGCAACTGTTCGGGGTACCTTCTCCAGGCCAAATGAGAGTGGAAGCCATTATAAAATATAAACTAGAAACGCTTGATACGTGATGTTTAAAACAAGTGATGTGAATTTTACAACCGGGAAGTCTTCCTTGTCAATGAAGCACTTATAATGTATTATGTAGAGTAAATTGGAACATCATCTCATCGCATCTCCAAGTCAAGTCAGTCGTTGCGAGATTTGACATGACTTATAAGGAAGCAAGTGAATAAGGCAACAAAAGGTGAAGTCAAATAGGCAGAAGAACGTACGTGAGACAGACAATCAACAATAATTCTTTATATGACGGAGGCCAAGCCACAAAACTTTCTGGTCAAATGGAAAGAGTCTTTTAAAAATTTCAGACAAGACAACGGTGGAACGTAAACGCCCATAGACAATCACCCCAAGACAATTCAAAATTCGATGGAATTGTATGAATTGTTCATGCCATAAGACCACCACTACTACATTTACTTTTTCAGAACATTTTCAAAACAATGTGTCTGGAATGTAAGACGACTAGATATAGAGCCCGAATTTATTAGCTGCTGTGATATAGTGATATTACATTTCTTTAGAGTTTAGAGTATTCTCTAAAAATATTTCGGCCGTCAGTGAAAACCAAAATACATGTTACGAATCATTTCGAATCACCAATGCTCACGAACTGACGAAAAAATTAGCAAATCAATAAATGTCTCCAACCCTGGGACCAATTCTCCAAATCGATTCCGCGCTGATGCTGACCTAATCGATCATCCTAATTTTTAAATTACTGTAATTAATTGTAATCCGTGCAATGCGCAGTGCATGCGTATGCATATTGTCATCCGCCTCTAAAATTCAAGTTCAGTCACGCGAACACAACCGACTACAACAAACAAATCCAATTCATAAATTCGTTACGGAATACAAAAAAGCATGAATGAATGAAGGACACCATTTACCATGTCAGATAAATTATACAGATGTGATAAGGAAAAAAATTGTACAAGTGTAGTAGTACTAGTAGTAGTGGCCTAAATCTTGTATAACAGTCCCCCGAACAGAACATTTATCAAAACAAGGAAAGGAATGCTGCCGGACAGCTGATAGGATTGCAGTTTTGCACCAATTCATAACTTCAGACAGACAGAATCATCATAACCGATTCTTTTCGAATTTTTTTGAGTAAAAAAGGTAAACCTGACCAAGTGACGGATGAACGTTGAAGATGGATAACCAAACAAACGGTAGCATCAACATTGCATGACAGGCGAGAAAACTAAACTGACAAGCCACAATCCATTGTAAGAATTCTACAATATGTTATCACACATTATGTATGTTAGCGCCACAGCAATAGCAATAGCGCACATGTATTTTTAAGCCATTTCATCTTAAATTCAGAGGGATTCAAAGCTGAAATAAACATAAACGTCCATAGAATTTTCTTATCTCGTTTATTCGGAAAAATGCTTGTTGAATGGTCTTGAACGATTATCGACACTTTTCCACCTTACATAACACCAAAAGCTAATCCGTCCGTAAAATTGTGAAACTAAAAATGTGATGATGATGATTATACAAAATTGAAAATTTACGCAGTCAGCAACATATGTTTGCCTGACATAAACATATTTTGTATAAAATACAACACAATTTTTTTAGACATAATATTGTGGACTCTACGTATACATACGCAGTCTTAACCAGCCTGCAGCCACTACTCTGCTAAATATTCCAAATCACATCCCAGTTTTTTTTTTGCAAAAGAGAATCTCTCTTTACAGTCTCAGTCAGGTGTGTTCAGCAATAAGTAGTTTATGTAGTAGTTGTTGTACGTTATATGAAGAAGAACAAGCCCAAGCCCACAAAAATGTTCATGGAACTTGCACAGAACGAGTGTGCCGTTATATGAACCTAACACCTACATTACTACATTACTTTTTGCATTCCATTCCTAGGAATCCAATTCCCAATGAAATGTTAAAATGCATGGCAAAATATAATGCATGTGTTGGTTGGTCGTGGTGGTACTGGTGGTGGCCAACAAGGAACAAATGGCAACTAATGCCAGCCAAGCAACAGGTGGGATGAAATTTACAATAAAAATGAGAATGACAATTCTGAAAAATAACATTAAATTTGTAACAAAAAACTAGCGACTGACTGCTCGCTCGAGAAGTTTTCTGCAATCTGCATGGGATGAATCGAGCATATTATAGCAAATTCATGAGATACACTGGATATTAACCTTAATTCATAAAGTACTCCTCACCTAACCTAATTTAAATCGCTAGGCAAATGAGTCATCAGGGCAGATACAAAATTGTGACGGAAAATGTAACCTAAACATAAGGTCGAATTCGAATTAAAAAATGTCGTACGCTAAAAATCAACCAGAACCGAAAAGTCGAGTACAAATAGCAAAGTTTATTCCAACGAAACAGTATAGCATATTGCACATCAGCTTCGTAAGTATCAGTTTTCTGTATAGCCAACAAGTTTGTCATTAGCCTCTGACTATTCCATGAAAATCGTTATCAATATTTGCGAAATTAAACAGCTTGTTCTTTCTCCTTCCCTCACATATTGACCGATTAACGATTTGTGTAAAAGTTGAGTTGAATCATGTTTACATTCCACAGAGAAACTAAACAATCCGTGGACTGTGACAATATTATTTTGGAGTACGTACGTACATACGTGTAACCACGATCCAAGTTGAATGAACTTTTCACAACGTTCGATTTAATTTATTAATGCAATGCAATTCAGTGTCAGCCTGCTTAAACAGTATATAATGTCAAAGTCTAGACGCTCAAGTGAATGCATATTTAACAATATTTTTGACAAACTGTGAATTAATCAGTTATTGTGCAATGCAATACTGAATTCTCTTTTCTGATTTCCAACAATTTCGATTCTTTCAAATCTAGTTATTTCTATAATGCTTTAGACAATTAGTCGAGTGAACTGAACAAAATTTCGACTATTTCGATACGCAACAGCGCAACCCACCAAACGCACATTCAGTCAAGTCTATTCCTCTCTTCTGTCTCTGTGCTTAGAATAAGAATGTCTTCCTGATTTTGGCAGACATTCAAGATGTCTGAGGTTTCGGTTCGGGGACATCATCCTAGCACTAGCACTAGACCTTTTACATACCGGCGACATTTTCCTCAGGACGTGAAGACGTTACACTGAATGTAAACTAATGTTGAAACAAAAACTATTTGTATATTGTATGGGAATAACTTAATGAGATCAAAGGTCAAGAAGACACAGACAAATGCAATCACTGTAGTTGTACTTGTAGTTGTAATTGATTATAAAATGGTTAATGATAATGATTAATGAAAAAATGCGGAAGCGGGAATGTATGTTGTATATTTCACCGACTTTCACTGGATTCTGAATTAATCCTATTCCCAACTAAATCCAGGATAACAATGACAAATAATTCAAATAAATGATTCCTCTGAAGAGTATTTCGTAAGAGAAAACAATAACTAACCGCGATGCAATCCAGTCCAATCAGATACATACGAATGGATACTCTCGCTATTGCCTATTATCCAAGCTATCGGATTATCCGAAGGCCTATTTACAATTTATAACCAAATCTTGATTCATTCGGAATTCGGAGACACCAGATGATAATGATACGATACAAAATCTGCCCAAAACTTCCGAAACATCTAATCCGCATTTCCTAAATTAAATTTTTATTCTTCTAAAGAAACTAAAGATTTTTATACAGATACTTGAGTTATTCTAGGGCTAACAAGTAACAGTACTGCCGAGTTTTTGGTATGCCTTGAATTACATACATTCACTTGACATAAGGTACACTGTGCTATGCAATACAACAAATAATCGTGCCTTATCGATAACAAATAATACACTACTCTAATAACGTAGGAGTTTCATTCTTTTTTCCTTACCTTCTCCTTGGCCCGTCCCACTGACTTAGAAAATGATTTTCCAATTTTGGAATCCACCATTGTGGACATCCTTCCTTCCTCTCTTGTTGAGACTCCCACGCTGTCACTCACTCAAACAACAAAAACAATAATACAAAATACAAACTCAAAATCCTTCTCTCGCTGTCCGTCGTTGATCCAATGCAAAAATCCAAATGAAATCAATCAACCCACAAGCACCTGCAACTTTTTAATATTACGTATTTAACGTTCAAAACCACAAAGGAAAGTTCACAAAATCCCAATTTTTGAAAAAAAATTATCTTTGGTCAAAAAAATATCCCAAGGACAAGGACAATCAATTATTTCCAACTTTCTCTTGTGATTTTTCTGTGAAGGAAAAAATGCAACAAGTGATCTCTTACTCGGCTCGCACGAAGATGAAAAAAAAATTTTTTTTTTTGGTTTGCACAAACTTCACTTGTTCTTTTTCAAAATTTTATGAGAATTTTGAAAAATCAGATGTTAATTTTGATTGTGCTTGTATTTTTTTTTGGGGGGTGTTATTGTGTGTGATTTGTGATGATTGTTGTGACTCAAATGTTGACAACCTTCGTATTGAGAAGACTGGGATGGAATGAGGACTCGGAATCTCTGTAGTTTAAATCTCGCAGAGAAGGCGGAGAGCCAAAATCGTCCCCTAGAAAATTCAATGGGCAAAAAATACACTGCATTCTGCATGTGCCTTTCCCATAGCATAGGCCGACATACGGAGATCAGAGTTAAAATTGTAATGTACAACAGTCAACAGTAGGTGATCTTGTGGTACAAGGTACAGTAGTGGAATCTCTATATATCAACCTCCCCTATATCGTACACCTCTCTATAACGACCAGAATGTCAGGAACGCAAGAACTCCCTTTGCATACACTTCTTTGTTATTCCACTTATTAAACTTTCTCTTTATTGGACACATTTTGGTGTATTTTAAGAGTTCGGTATATAGAGAGTCCACTGTAGTGCAATGCAGTGGCGCCAGAAATGAATATTTAGCGTCAGACGCCATGTTTGCTTTCAAAGACTGGCCCTTAAAATATACCGTAAATGACCGTATAGAACCCTTACCCTAACTGGTTCCTATTAGAGCCCGGGACTCGAATACAGCCCGGGTCAAATGCTACGCTCTTCCATAGAGCATTTGAATTAATGCTGTGCCCCACACCCCCACAGAGCTCAAATACAATACAATACAACCCGGGTCTCAAGACGGCAATTTTAAATAGACCCCCGGGGTTCTATGCGGTCATTTACGGTACACACTAATTGACAATCGCATTTGTCGTAAGGCATGGTCAAAAATCGCAGCCTATTGTTATGAAAGTAGCAAATATTGTACAACAGTTTGGCCCATATGCTCTATGCATGAAGCTTGACCTAATTTGCTTAGTGGAGATTGAGTGAAGAGGGAGGAAAACCCTCAAGGAAAAAACCAACTTCATGTTGTCTAGAACCCCTTCAATGAGGCTGACGAATCGAACCTCATTACAGCGAAACAATAGGGCAGACCTGTACAACTAGGATGAGATGCACTTGTTGCGACCTGCGGCTGTCCTAAAATAGAAACCTTCGAAAACTTACGAAATCCAGGAAGCTAATATAATAATCAATGCAAACACCAAAGTTGTTCAAAGATCAGCAAAGAAATATTGGATAAGGCTAGAGCAAATCTCAGAGTTCAAATTATTATTGTTTTTAATGAGTAATGACGATTCGTGATGTCAATTCAATTTCAATGTGATGTAATATGCTGCAAAATAAATCCATTCAATGAACTTCAGTAATAACGTTAAAAACCTCATCATACTTTATTCGTAGAAAATAAAAACGAAGCTCGAAAAAGACGAGAAACAACAAATTGTTACAAAAAGAAACAGTGTGAAAATAAAATTTGTTTCATTCAAAAACACACTGATTAAAAACTTTCAACAATAGACTTGAAACAGTCAACAACAACATCACAGTAAAAAATATCCCGACATCTTCTCTCCGATGATCCCGATGATGGTCAAGCTGGACTTGGGACACAATTTTCCCATTCCTTCGAAAGCGTCCTGGCCAAACCCTCCGTCTTCTTACTAGTAACACAGGTCTGGCTGGGCGTTTCTTCCTTTTCCTGACAGTGGCAGATTCACAAGGCCCAATTGAAACTTCCGGTACAGTCTTGAATATAGCCGGATGATCACATAAATTACCCGGTGGTTCTGGTTCCAGCAAGACGACAGATTTATCACGGCTGAATGTTATCTCCAGAAGATCCAGAGAGCGCAAGGAGGATACGTCAGCATCGATAAATGTTTGACCTCTGGTGGTGCTGGAGGGCGGTCCACTTCGATCAGGAGGTTCACAGGTGGGATTCGACACAACATTGATTTCGTCCAAGGGATCAGCATAGGGGTCAGACAACAAGTCAGGTTCAGTTTCCGGATGGCTCTGCAGAACGTATTGAATTGGAATTGGAACTTGATTCGGGGCTCCAACTCGCCATCTTGAACCTGAACGCCTGAACCTCTTGCTAATCCACTCTAAACTTCGCTGGACGAATCTGTAAAAAATGAATTTAAAATTTCAAACTGTTCCTGGAGAAATGAACTAAAGTAAACTGTGAGACGAATTTTTGAGACTTACTTAGGCCGGTCAGACTTCCTATCCTCCGAGTCGTAGAAATCGCCCATCACTTTTATATAATAATCTGTCCAAAGTTGGGCTTTTTCTATAACCGAGTATTCACGGATGGGATCAATCCTGGTTCTTGATAAGGCCGTCATGTAGACCTCTGACCATATCGTGTCTTCCTCCCACTTGTCGGCGTCCGGAAAAATGAGTGTACATCGTTCAACAGAATGATCCAACCAATCACTCATGAACTTCTTCCTTTCCCAAGGGGTCAAATCATCTGCAAAGACGTCAAATTCATCTTCACTTCCCTCTTGCAATTCGTCATCCGCGAAGTAGCTACTAAGTCCCTCTTCTTCTTGTAAGCCGTTTTCAGCATTTTCATCATATTGGACGCTATTTTCATGAGACTTATCAGCCTTCTGCCTCTCCACCTCCTTCTCTTTCCTCCGGATTTCTTGGTCAATGACCCATCTGTCCGGGGCACCAGCAAACGAAAATTCGGATCCAATGTTGGTCCTTCCACATCCAAAACACGATTTGAAACACGACATTTTTAGAACAACACAATTTACTCTTGAACTTTAGACGAACTGTCACAACACTCACACAAATCTGAGAACTCACAGAACGAAAGGGAAAAACGACCAACTGACTGTCAATCTAGCATCCCTGACTGATTTCCCGAAAAAAACCTAGGGTCATCAAAATCGGAGAGTCGGAATGCTAAAAAATGTAAACAAACGAAACCAGTATCTATGGGAACATAAAAGTCCTGATTAGGCTGCAATTATTTTAAGATTCGAGTTCGGCTTACAGAAGTATACAGTAGTGGTGTTATAGCCATGCATTCATTTGACTCATTAGTTCGCTGTTCTTTTTTAATTTCAGTTTTCCGATAAATACCCTCGATTAGATTAACATTCATTAGTTAGCAAGATACAATAACATGTTTGTTGTATAAAAATAGTGTTTCCAAATTTCATTCAAATCACATCCGATTCATGAATACACAGATACGAATAATAAATGCACCCAATAAAATGTATGCCAGTCTCTTCATTTCCTCGTACCTAGATTTTTTTTGCAATTTTACAAAGTTTAGTGGTTTTGGATGAGATCATGGTTCATGGGGAAAGTGATTCAAACTTCTTCAATAGATACGAATGAGGCTGCAATAAATATTTTTGAGACTTTTGATATTTGTGGGGGCCATGTATGATTTCACTACAAAAAATTCATAGGACAATTTCAGGAGACAAGTTCTTGAATGTATTGTGCTCATTGCGACTCGAAACAATAGAATTGAAAAAGCCTTATGGCTGATTTATGGTCTCTCCAAAGGCTACTTTATTCTTAAAACAGCTCAGAGTTTATGAGAAGATTTTTTGACATAAAAATCTTTTATTCAGACTAGAGAACCTGAGCGTCACGGAACTTTTAACCATTGTAGCCACCAAGAGCAAGAAATTAGTTCAAACGGTCAGGATGGACGGGTCATTTGAGGAAGCAGAATATTTTGATGTGTCATTACCAAGTAATAGACTAAAAGTAAAAGCTGGAGTGATATAACATTATCAATTGTCCCAATTGTGGGTCCGAGCATAAAAGTATGTGTATTAGTAAAGGTGTCGTGAGTTTTGAAGCATTTTTTGAACTGCCTTTCTTTGCTGTTATCAGGCCCTTTCGCTCTTAAGTGAAAGCTCGAGTAACATTTTCGAGTATCCCGAGAATCCCCGTACTGAACATTGCCATTTATATATTTCAGGACAATAATGACCCGAAAGGGGAAAGTTCACCCATACTTGAAGCCGGAAGGTGGACCTTTCTCTTAATAATAATAAAGAACAGAATGCACAGCACAGAGAGGAATTATTTGTGTCCGAATTTATTAATTTCATTTTTGATTGTTTCTCATTAGTTAAAATAAATACTGTGTATACAAAACAATTCATATTGCACTTTCCAAACATGCTACGTCATAACAATTA
>JAQGCB010000474.1:0-21964 GCA_034698835.1 Protaphorura tricampata
TCAAAAGTAAGTTTCATTTTTTTAAATACAGGGACTGAACATAAACACAAGGGAATAGTAGAAATAAGATTGTGTGAATTTTTTGTTTGTTAGGCCAGTACATTCAGAGTTCTTGATCGTCATATTGACATTTTGCTCCAAAAAGAAGTGAAAGGATGGTGGACCAAAGTCATAACTAGTAATAAAAAACCGGTTTGGCTAAAGGTGAGTTTTTTTATTAGATCAATGTATTGCGAGATTACTAGCATAGAAGGTGTTGATTTTAATTTTATACGAATGTTACTCCTAAACGTTCTGTCAAAATATATATATTTTGCTGAGGAGGTCGCGATCGTTTAAAATTCTTTTGTTTGTGATTTTTAGATTGATTTTGATCGATGGAAGAGCCCTGATGATGAAGATGAAATTCCTCCTGATGTTATGCGTGATTTTCCACATGTACAGGAACAATTAGGAATAGACGAGTTTGGCTATAAAATTGAGAAGCTTCGAAATGTGTATCTCTTCCTGTACAACCTGTTTCAATTTGTCGGCTACTTGTATGTTGTCGGAGTTCTCAGTGTTCGTTTTATGAAGGATGGCCCAGGTAATTTGAACCAGAACAAGTATAGGATATTAATTATCAGATCAAGTTAAGATAATTGAGCACATCTCTGGAATCAGAATCAGACGTAGGCCACTGTTTTATTTTTGCAAAACTTTTAGCAAAGTTTAAAAAACGTACTTTCTCTCTTTTTCTGCTCGCATACTCCTAGATAATTTAATTGGTACATTTTTGAAAAAGTTTATCTGTATTAGATTATCACAATATAGTTAATTCTGAATAGACCCGAATCTAGTTTCCATTTCTACAATAAATTAAAGAAAATTTGAGTTTGGAGTTTACAGAGCTCACATAACAATTTCTAATTTCTCCATAATAAACTCATACAAATATTATTTATTATTTATTATATTACATTATTTTATTCATTTTAGCTTCATTTCACCAAGCCTTCGATCTCGTGGGATTTGCGTTGTGCTACTGTCAGTTCATCCAACTCTTGGAAATCGTTCACCCAATCCTTGGATTTACTAGGACCAGTATTGGAATGGCACTCTTACAAGTAAGTTTTGCACATTTCGGTATTTAGCGTCAATAATCGTAGGCAACCTTAAAAGATGTTACGATAGACTACAGATGATTTTATTTACCTATTAGATTTCTGGAAGAGGAGTTATACTTTTTGGGCTGATTTGGTCCGAGGAACGAATTCAAGACAAACCCGTGGTGTTCTTCCTTTTCTATATTTGGGCCATTGCGGACGTCATTCGTTACCCGTTCTACATGCTTCAAATTTACAAAATCAACATATACGCCGTGACTTGGCTTCGTTACACCGCATGGATAATTCTGTATCCTGCCGGTATTGCTTGCGAGGCAGTCGTTATCTTCGCGTGAGTTATTTAAAAATCATTCGATTAAATCTTATCATCGCAAGGAATTGTTTGTTACTAGTTTGTATTTAATTGTGATTGTGAATTCCAATTTTATTTTATTTTCAGATGTATTCCATACTTCGTTGAAACTGGGAAGTATTCACTTACACTACCCAATGCTCTCAACATGACGTTCTCCTTTACAGCAATCATGCGAATATATCTTTTGTTTGGATTATTCCCAGGTACGATTATTCAACTAATACGATTATTTCAGGCGGATCCAAGAATTATGGATAAGAAAAATGACATACATTTAATTGTAGGCCTTTGTTAGTATTCAGATTCAAGCGATTAATCCAAAACTCTAAATTGGTTCGAATGTATCAGATCACGTGTCCTTTCCCCCTTTGGCATATTATCAAAACTATCTGACATTTTCCTTGTCCATTCATATTTATTGTATAGTTAATCTAATTGATTAAATTGTTCATATATTTTCAGCTGCTTACTCTCTGCTTCAAAATATGAGACGAAATCGGAAGAAAGTTCTTGAAAATTTAGGAAAGAAGAAAATTGTCATAAAGAAGGAACTTTAGATGAAACGGAATTCACGAATTGATTGACTTCCAATGGTAGAACTCTCCTGTCACCTTAACCTTTGATTAAAAATGATATTCATTGATTACCTGAGTCCATTCTAGTTACAATTTACAAATTCGGTGTTTCGAATATTCGTATATTTAAACTTAATTCCACGCTGTGGTAAGGTTATTTGAGATGTTGTATTAAAGTAAACGTACTTAACTCCACGCAATAACGATTTTTTTAAAATTCTGTAATTTAAATTAATTTTGACCAACATTTTTGCATGTTGTATTCACAGTGTCTTTTCGAAACCTTCGTTTAGACGTTAGACGTTAGAGTTTCTGTTATAAAGAAAGACTAAACATACGATTGATTTTGGTAGTGGTTGGGGAGTACAATAATGTTTAAAATTCTTCAAGTCATAAAAGTGCTTCTACTTAAATACCTTTTAGCTCACATTCCGTCGTCTAAGGTTTGCATTTGGATAAGACTCGTACCGTGGTACCTTAACCTTTTATGCGTTTTCCTTGTTCTGTTGTTATACGGGTTTATAAAACAAACGAAGATTTCGGAAATAATTAATTTTGAATTTGTTCAATCAATACGTGATAACGTGATTAGACAAACTACTTAGATATTTGTCGATAAAAATTTGATGTCAAAATACCTTTATGTTATTTTATGTTTAAGAAATACATCCTTCCCTGGCAATAAAAAATCTAGAAAATAGTTGAAAAAACGAATGTGGTTGATGAATCTTTATTAAAATGGAGGATTCTCGACCTTCTAGCCACAGGTTGAAGCAAAACATTTTTTTCACGCAATACTCCCATTTAATAATAAAAAAACAACACAGGTAGCTAAACTCTAAATTTTGCATAATACGGAGTCTTGTCAACAGATTAACCTGTAAAACTGGTTTTGCCCTTATGGTCTTTTGGCGCAGAAAGAATTTTTGTCAACTTGTCCTGGCAGACTACTTCTCATTAATATTCTACTCACAATGTCAACCGAATGAATTGATTCGATTTGCCCTTTAATTCTGAGCTTATTTTGAACTGAGGTTTGTCATATTAATTATGGCTATTTCTGTGATAAAACTTTGTGCTGTATTAGTCACTCTTAATTATCTTTGGATATGTGTGACCGCACTACCTCCGAAAGCTCGAATTTTAGTACAATATCCTTTGAGTGAATCAGACAATTCTTCAGCGATTGAAGTTTTGAACGATGTTGGGAACACGGAAACAGTGTTAAGTGGGCAAATTATGGCTGGAAATATTTATTTAGAATGTGTAGCGTCGTACCCGATTGAGTGGATTTATGAAGGAGATGGGGTATGTGATTTTTCATTAAATAAAAATACTTTTCCTGGAACTTAAATACTATAGTGTTCGTATGATTTCCCTATAGTGTATTTATAGTAATCTGTTAAATCTTAGTTCTGTCTTGGATACCTATTCCAATTTTGGAATTTCCAATGGTTGTCGGTCGTACACGTGTCATTTAATAACTTCATGAATTTAGTTTCCAGATTTATTAACTTTCGTTGAGACCAGACGAGTTTTGAAGAATTTTTCAGACCCCTCGACGTACACATTCTCAGTTCGCGTGGACCTCTTAGCTGTCAAAGAGACAACGACTGGATTGTACTCCTGTAGAAAGCTTGGAACTCCACAAGTTCGGACATTCTTCCAGATTTATGTCCCTGGTATACAATTAATTGCTATTATTATTTACTGGTTATTACTGCAGTTATCACTGCAAAATTTATACTGCTGCTGCAAGTACAAGTAATTTGTGACTTTCTCCACTTTCACTTCAGGAAAGAATGTATTTCTTTCTCCATCTTCGAAGAAAGCATTTGTCGGATTGGATGACCCAATTGCAATTCTCCCTTGTGTTGTCACGAATCCTAATACAAAAGTTAACCTTTTCAGAGTCAGCAAATCGTCAGTAAGGGATACATATTAGAAATTCACAATCATAAATCATACAACATGAGAATAAAAGTGTTTTCTCCCTAGGGTTCCCTGGAGCCAATTAATGATGTACCGTTTGAACCGTCGGTAGGATTTAAGCTAAATATGACAGAGAACTCGTACTGGGACGCGCTAGGCCCTTACATTTGCATGGCAGTCAAAGAAAAGAAAGTACTCAAAGTTTTACTGGAAGCACCGAAATGTAAATACAAACTGCACGTTGTATTTTAGATTCCACAATATTTACAATACATGATTTATACTTTCAGCCGAAATCGTTCGTGTCTCACCGGCTGGAAAGCATGTACCCCAGAATATAGAGAAAGCTAATGACACCCAAATTTTTCGTTGTGAAGGACGAGAGAATGTGACGATTTCATACACCGGAGAAAGCGGAGAAGTTCCACCCCACATTGTTACCCTCACTCACAACGAGTATTCAGACAATGAAACCAAATTCCCATTTGTTGCAACCCTGGAAGTGCTGGAAAATTCCTATGAAGGGTTTCCGGGGAATTTCACAATAATCAATTGTGAAACTGTGAAGGATAGGAAGGTCCTGCATTCATGGGAATATTCAATCTACGGTAAAAGTCTATACTTTTGATGTAAAAATCAGATGGGCTCAAAACCGCTTCTAGGTTTTGCATCAAAAGTAGTATTGTAAGAGAATATATCAAAAACTATTTCAATTTTCCAGATGACGATATCGTTACATTCTCTTACGATTCTACTCACAGTGCATTCCTTTGTTGCACTTCTTCATTCCACCGCCCAGTAATCAGCCGAGTCTCTTGTTCTTCCCCAATGGAATGTCAAATGAAGAAACATTTTTGTGTCCAGAACAAAGAAAAATGTAGTCAAAGTCAACAGTACTATTTAGATGGGACTCCAGATAATTGTGTGGCTTATCCTGAGCCTGAGGATCACAAAAACGATGGAATGTTTCAATGCTCTGTCCGAGAAACTATTAAGGAGTATTATTTTGCTTGGGGGAAAGAAAGGCGTGGAGAACCAAGTATGAAAATCGGGATGTTAAAATATCATTCTTGAATTGGTGTCACATTTACCGTGTGCTTTTTGTGCAGTTCTTAGTTTCGACCAAATTGGCTCGAATGAGGAAATTATCGACATCCAGACTAATTTCACTGGAGACATCGTTGTTGGAGAAGAAGTCGAAATCTCTTGTCATCCCAGCCCATTCTTTTTCTCCAAGGAACCTATTTGGGGTTTTGAAAGAATTGACGGTTCCTTCGAAATTGTGGACAAATGCAAGAATTTCTTAAATTCTCGGAAAATTCATTTCTATTTCCGTTTAGTCATTTTTAGTGAAACGTTGGCTTATGGTGCGGCAGGAAACTCTTGAGAATTTTATACTGATAATAATTTTGGGGTTGATTCTTGATTGTAGCACTTCTAAGAGACGATATGTACTTTGAGAAAAGGGTCGCAATTCCGAAGAGACGAAGAACAGTTAAATTCCCGGACAAAGATATCCGTGCCTTACTTTGTTTAGCCCCGCTATGGTATTCCGACAAGGAGTGGAGAAATGTGTCGGTTCCCGTTACCGTTGTAGGTTAGTTGATATAAGTAATCGCTTGCAGACAAATCTACAGAGTGGTTAATAACTCTTATTCATCATCTAAGCCAGGGCTTCCTAGAATTTTGTGAAATACCTATACATTTTGCAGAGAATTCGGTTTATCAACTTACGATTATAGATTATGTAGAAAGAAAATTCCGTAAAGGACCGATTAATTGTCTGGGCATTTATTTATTCCGGTAAGGTCAAATGTCGCAGACTTTCACCACTTTCTCCATAAGCGTGATGGAGAAAGTACACTCGATTCGCTTGATCAACAGCTTAATATAAAATCCAGATTGATTAAGCTCTCAATCTGTATAATATCTCACCTCGTTCTACTGCTAATCCCGAGATTCAAGTTTAACTGTGTGGATGATGAGTTAAGAGTTATGAACCACCATGTAGTACTCATTTGATCAGAATAATTATATTTAAAATCGAATAGACGGAATCGACATGAAAGAGACTACACTTTTACCACTTCAAATTTAATCCAGCTGATGATGGAAGGAAGAACCGCCGAGCTTGTGTTTGATTGACATCGGGGTCATTTTTAAGAATCTCATAACAAATACTACACAGAAACCTTTTGGCAAAAGAACAATAAAATTATCACTTTTATAAGAATTATAAGCGTCTGACTTTGTGTTCATTTTATGCAAAATTATTGCATGAAACTTGGAAGCTACGGAAGTGACCATACTTGCTAATTCATGATTGGGTGAAAATTAGGACAAAACTAAGCATGGGAGTACATTTAAAAACACGAGTCTTTGTGGATGCACCGTAAATGGCCGATTAATGGCCAGAGCCAGAGCGTATTTGAAGAATAGTACTGATTTACCTTCTCGAGAAATACGCTCCATATCTTCCATGCCTTACTACGAATGTCAAAAAAGTGTGTATTTTAATTGTGCGCGATGAATTGTAGTAATGATTTCGCGTTTATTTCATACTTAGAAGGTGAGAGTGATCATGCATGCATGTTTTCGTCATAAGTAATAAAGTACAACAATACAAGGAAATATACATAAGTAAAATATTACACGAAATAAATTTTTACTCGTATAGTACCTGGAATTTCCATATAAATTGTATAATATTTCCATTTCTTTCACTTCCAAAAAGCTACACTAGACCGATTTTAATTAATTAATATAAGTGCGAGCTGTATTGCATTACTTTTACTTTCTTAAGACCCTGATGGTCCTTTCGTTTCGTATCGCTAATCCTTATCGCTAAAATATTCTCTCATTTTTATTACTACAAATGCTGATTGGTATTATTCGCATTAGTAAACATTACATTTAGCATAAAACCGCAAATGTTCACTTTTATTTAATCCCAACTTTAAACTTTAAACACTCACAGCAGACATATTGACGAGTCAATAAATAAATTACATTGAGGTCATCGGGATTTGAAATACTCGAGACTCGAGACTTGATACTCATTGATACTTGATACTGTTGTGAAGGGATGGGTTGTACTTTCCCTTAGAATTATTCCCAGTAATTATACAAACATTATAAATAATAATTTCACAATACTTTCCTATTCACTTCTTAGAACTCAAGAGTTGACGAGGAAAACCGCAAGGTTTTACTCTTCAACTGACTCAAACTCAACATTTCACACTCATAATTTTCCTTGTTGACCAACGCCCTAACTCAAAATACAATACAATTCGGTTGGATTGAACAGGGAAAAGACAATTGTAAATTAAGTTTCGCAAGTAGCGAATGGATGAAACTAGTGATGGGTGTGGAAAGGATGTGATAAGGAAAACGCGATTGAGAATCGAGGCAACGGATGAAGGGAGTTGGTTGTTTGGAGAGAATTGAGTCGGCAGTCGAATATTAGAAGTCATTGTAGTAAGAAAGGAGTTGTATTGGGTCAACGAATTACGTTTTGTGGATGCTTAAATAAATCAATTGATAATTCTAATAAACTTGAAATACAGTCCGGGAGTCATTATTTATTCATTAATGAGCTTTTGGCTTATATCGGGCCACAAACATTACATGGTCCTTCGAACCTTTTTGCCTGGGTCAATCGTTTTTTTCTAGGGTAAAACGAGACTCTGAATGGCAGAAATGTGATTGAACAAGTGCCTATATAAACCTTTATTAACACTGGGGGGGATTGTGAGAAAATCCTCAAAACTGCAACTAGTGTGAGGTGTATTTACTTGACTATTAAGTGACATTTATGAGAATATGGAACATTGTGGGTGAAACATTGGAAGTGGAAAACTGAAAACACTAATGTGCCAGATATCTCGGAGCAGCAATTCGGACCGGATTCGGAAGCTCAACAGGAGCTGAGGCACTTATTCTTGAGGAGTTCTATCCTAAAGAACCATCTCTAATTTGTTCTATCCTAGAGAACCATCTCTAGTTTCTGAGTGACATATTACTGCAGAGACGAAATAGAATCCCAGTCGAGTGGAAAACAACATAACTAACCGGACCCTCTTGGCCTATGTCGGGCTTTGGACATCCCTTGTGGGCGTCGACACCGGACACTTCCAGAGGAAACCCAGGTGAACAGGATCAACAGACGACTGGCGAGAGCGCACCAGTCGGAGCCCCAACCCCAGTAAACCCGGTTCGTGAGTGGTTTACACCCACAACCGATAGATTGCGCTACATTACAAATAGGGCGGAGCGCCGTAAAAGTAGAGTTAGATTCTTGAATCCAATAGAGGCGATAATGGAGCATCGAGGAGGTGCCCCACAGGGTGATGCTGGGGGTGCTAGACCTGGAGGGGCGCGACGATTAGATGGAGATGGGGGTGATCCGCCAAGAGATCCAGAAGTGGAAGGAGTCGAGGGAGAGGGACATGAGCGCAACGGGGAAGGGGAGAACAATACCAATGGGAACGCTGAAGGAACAGGGGAAAACCCACACAATTCTGATGAGAGACAGCCCAACGAAGATGAGTTGGCTTGGTCGCGTATGACACGAGAACAGCGCGGCGAGGCAATTAGATTCTATGAGGCCAGAGAATTAATTGCACAACAGGTCGATGCATACAGAGACCAAATTGAGGAGGAGCGACAACGCATGGGCTTAGGATACCCAGAAACGGAAGCGCATCGCTATATTTATGGGGGTTACCCTCCACATGCTTTTGGGAGGTCAAGGCGACCCTCACCACCAAGAAGGACATCACCACCAAGAAGACTACCAGCAGCCACGAGGACAACATACTCCAGAGGAGCCAGAGTATCGGAGGGAGCTGAACTCAGGAACCCCAGGCCAGAGGTCCATGGAGCTCACACAACAGGAGGACACACAGCAACATTTGGGAATACGGGCTTTATGCCAGGCTTGACAGGACCCGCTATGATTTCATTGGTACAGTCCAAGGACTTGCCAAGCTTTAGTCACCTGAAGGGTGAAGACCCACGGGTCTTCTTGGAAAAGTTTGAACGAATAGGATCAGGTTGGAGTGATAGGGCAAAGGTTGAAGCCTTCGGGCAATACTTAGATGGACCAGCGGCGGACTGGTTGGCGGTATTAGAGCGAGATTGTAAAGGTGACTTGACTTTGGACCATCGTGGGGTACAGTCCAACAAATGGATAGAAATGATGTGGGCAGAACTGAGAAATCTTTTTGAGAAAGAGTTTGCAGTAGACAAGGCAAAGGAGGTTTTAAAGCGATTCCAGTTACCTAGTGAAGCTGGGCTAACATTCTTTTATAAAATGGTAAAGCTTCACGCTCAATCGGGTCTTGACTTTGATGAATCTCAATTGGCTACAGTGATTGTCGATCACATGGTGGATCATTACAAGGACCAGTTACATTACAAGGAGTTTAAAACTCTCGACGATTTGAGAAAGGCGATAAATAAATACGATGAGAAACGAAGTGCTATTTTAGCCAAAGGGGGTAAAGACAAGAGAAAGGCAGTAGTCGCTGGACTTGAGTATGAGACACCCTCTAAATATAAGTTGGTTGAAAATGAACGGTTGGAGTCACAAATGGCCTCTATACAAAATCAGTTAAATGAGGTATTGGAAAAGAAAGAACCCGGAAATTTTGGTAGGGGGCGAACGATGGATTCGGAACCGAGACCTAGGGGTGCACCCAGAGGTAGAGCAGCACGTGGTAGAGGCAGAGATAACAGGAGGTTCGCAATGGATAATGTAAAATGTTTCAATTGTGGCAACTATGGTCACTTTGCCCGGTATTGTAAAAATCATACCCAGCCGGAAGGTAACAATTTGATGACAAACACAGCGGGTGGGTCGGCCCCGTTGGCAATTGAAGCAATGCCGGCTGATGCCAAGTCAGCGGCCCCTACAACAACTGTACAGGGAAACGATACGCGTCAGTGAGTGCTTTGGGGAACTCACTGAACGCACAACAAAACCCCACCAAAACGGTAATCTTTAAAATTGATTGGTCCAAAGGTCGACAACCATTTTGTAGAGGTCACTTAAATATAAAAAATGTTTATTTCTTGGTGGACTCTGGTGCAGGGGTGAGCCTGGTGTCCAACACTTTATTAGAAGCATACGAGATCGTACAGGCATCCGGCACTTATGAGCTGACAGCGGCGAATGGGAGTGGAATACGTATTTGGGGTGCTCACCTGGCAGACATTTGTCTAGGTGATCTACTCATAGTGCATCTCCTATTGGTGACTCCAGACATTCCAAAGGGGTTAATAATAATTGGTAACGATATAATTGGGGAATTTAATTTGAACTTGGATTACGAAACCCAGTCATTGCTGTTGAGAGGCGCAAGTAGGATCCCGTGTGAATTTTTGACAGTTAATGAATTTCGAAGTAGACAGTTGGAACTTGCACTTCCTAGCGGCCCTGGGCCCGGGGACGTTCGGGAGATGGTGAACCTCGAAGCGACACAGTCCGCCAATGAATTTCAAAATCTGCAGATTAATAACGTGAAAATAAAATCTTTAAGTGACGAAGATAACTTAGGTGAGACGGGTCCAGTAAAATCAAATCTGGGAGAAGTGGGACAATGGGGGGTAGAATTAGAGGTAGAAAATAAACCAGGTGAAGAGAGTCTAGAGGTCTTGAGACAGGATCCATCGCAGCCCATAAGGCCAACCAGTGAGAGTGACAACCACATAGTTGAGGAGGGTGAATTCTTTGTGGCTGCAGAGGGGCGCACAGTAGAGGGAGAGCTGCCTCTTACTGGGGAGAATCACCCTAAGCAGAGCACTGACGAACTCTTTGTGGCTGCAATGAGGCGCACTGCAGAAGCATCAAGTTCTTCCGCAGGGGAGAGTCGTAGAGCGCAACTTAGCGCCAGTGTAGGCATGGTAGTTTGTTCTGAAGAGGCAAGTGAGCCCTCGACTAGAGCTACACGACCACGAGTCGAAGAAATCCTACCAGAGCTAAATGAAGGGTTCTATAACGAGTTCGAAAATGGGAATGAGTCTGTTACCGGGGGAAAGAATGGCCAAATCATCGTGACCCAAGTAGGATTGGTCCATATGGAAGTTGGGATTAGTAGTGTCACACTTCATAGTGGCATGGAACTAGACCATGGTGAGATGGGCAATCCGTTTGGGGAATTTCCGGAGTTCGATTTAGAAAAAGCACCCAGTAACATGGCTCATATCTGGATTAGAGTTTGGCAAACAACTTGCATTGAGCCAGGGAAATTGACAATCATACAGACCAGGATCACATGTGGGAAATCAGGAAGGGGGGTAGAGCAGGCGCATTTAGCCAAGGCATTATTCATGGAGCCCCTTGAGAATTTTGAATTTGAATATGGTTGTAAAATTTACCCAGTATTAATAAATGGCGACACTGTAGGAATACCTGTGGGAAATCTGACAGATGAAATACTCACATTGCACCGAGGTGCTAGACTAGGAGAAGGTCATATTGTGGATGAAATAACGGAAGACCAAGGACGGGAAGCCCAAGTTACGTTGGTCAACTTGGAAGACAAAACAGCATTCGATGAGAAAATCTTAAACATAAATCCTAACTTGAGTGAAGAAGATCGAAACGGGGTTGTTAGAATCATTCGGGAATATTGGGATGTTTTTGCAGTAACTAATTTGGAGCTAGGTTGTTCAGATGAAATAACGCATTCAATTGAGACGGGGGATCATAAACCAATAAGGCAGAGATTGTGGACTAGGTATTCCCTGGAAGAAAAACTCGAAATTTCACGGCAAACTAAAGAAATGTTAGAATGCGGAGTTATTAAAAGAGCATACAGTCCGTGGGCTACAAATGTAGTTTTGGCAAAGAAACCAGGAGGAGGATGGCGCTATTGCACAGCTTTTCGAGCACTAAATAAAATTACGACCTTTATGGCATACCCAATTCCCAGAATAGCTGATGTTATTGATTCATTGAGGGGAAGTAGCTATTTCAGCCCATTGGACGCGATTTGCGGGTACTGGCAAGTAGCAATGAATCAGGAGGACGGTTCTCATATGAAAACTGCATTTCTTACACACGAGGGCTGTTTCATTTATCTAAGAATGCCATTTGGTCTCAAGAATGCGCCGCAAGAGTTTCAAGGCCTTATGGATAAAATTTTCCATGACATGAAAGACAAGGTAGGACTCTACTTTGATGACATAACGCCACACGGAAAAACGGTGGAGGAGCATAATGAAAACCTCATAGAGGTACTGAAACGGTTAAGGCAGGCCAATTTAAAGCTTAAAGTGGCAAAGTGCAAATTTCTGTATTCATCGATTAAGTACTTAGGCTTCATAATTAGTGGTGAACAAGTTTCAGTAGATCCAGGAAAGGTAGAAAGCATCAGGGGAATGCCGATTCCAAAGACAGTGAAACAATTGCGATCTTTTTTGGGTTGTGTGAATTTTTATCGGAAATTCATAAAAAAAATAGCATTCATAGCGAAGCCTCTGTATGACTTACTTGGCTTCGGAAAAATGTCAAATTGGGGGGAAGAGCATAATACTGCATTCAGTGAATTAAAAGAAGCATTAGCAAACGCCCCGGGTCTTGGCCATTGTGACCCTCTCCTCCCGATTGAAGTACACACGGATGCGAGTGACTATGCAGTGGGTGGATTACTGGTTCATGTGAAAGAGGGACACACGGAGAAGGGTAGAAAGAAACGAGAGGAAATCCCGCTACAATTTGCAAGTAGAGTTTTAAGGGGTCCTGAACGTAAATGGTCAATCCCGGAGAAGGAAGCGATGGCATTAATGTTTTGTTTAACGGAGTTTAGACAATACTTGATGCTAAGAAAATTCGTTGTCCGAACAGACCATTTGGCCTTAATTTGGTTGAGACAATTAAGAGATCCAGTGAAGACACGCATTGCTAGGTGGAGTTTGAAGCTCCAAGAGTTTGATTGTGAAATTATATACAAACCAGGGCTTCAAAATGTAGTCGCGGATTGTCTGTCTAGAAATCCCTTTGAAAAGGCCTTGGATGTAGAAGAGGTGCTTGAAATTCCGACATTCGCTGTTCGGAAAGAGATTCAGCCTACGGGTTCCCAGTGTGGAGAGCAGGGAACTGCGGAGGACGTAGAGCAGATTGAAATTGACACGCTTGGTTTGGACATGGTTATGTTCCAGTTAGCAGACGAAGGTTGTAGACACATTTTGGTACATTTGGATGAGATGGAAGATCACGTAGTAGTGAATGGATTGTTGTGTAAGAGAGCAAATGACGAAAAGATGAGGGTAATAGTCCCGCTAGCCTTGCGAGGAGTACTGATTGAATTGTATCACTCTAACCGATTTTCGGGTCACTTAGGGCAGCAGAAAACGATACATAAATTGAAGGAGCGATTCTATTGGACCGGGATGGATAAAGACATTGCCGGATACATAAACAAATGCCTTAAGTGCAATTTTCATAAACTACCGATGAGAAAGACACCGGGCCTGTTACGGCCCATAAACCCTTATGAAACAATGGATTCGTTGACACCAGGGGCGTTCTTATCAGCGGACCTCCTAGGTCCATTCCCAGTGTCGGCCAAGGGTAATCGAATGGTTATAGTAGTTTCGGACATAATGACTCGGTATGTTATAGTCGGGGCTATACCCAATGGCACTGCAGAAGAAGTTGCAGAATTTCTAGTTGATAAAGTTATTTGTGTGTATGGGGCATTCAAGGTCATATTAACGGATAATGGAACATGTTTCAGGGCAAAGCTCATGAGCGAGCTGTCCAAAACCCTGACATTTCAACAGAAATTCACAAATCCATATTCCCCAGAGTGCAATGGCTTGACGGAAAAATTCAATAAGACGTTAGTTACGATGTTGGGTCCCTATATGGAAGAAGTTACATTCAGTCACTGGGATAAAAATATCCCCTCAGTGGTGTTTGCGTATAACACGTCAGTGAACGCGACAACAATGGAAATCCCTTATTTTTTAATGTTTGGGAGAGATCCCATTTTGCCCATGGACATTGCGTTAAAATTACCCAGCAGATCATTGGCCGCAGATGACATGTCACACAGGGTTAGAATGGCATTTGAAAACGCTAAGAACAACTTGGCACGGGCACAGGTGAAAATGAAGGACAGATTTGATCAAGGGCGACAGCATGTGGAATATAGGCCTGGAGACATAGTTTTGTATGATGTTCCAACCAGGAAGAAGGGTGAGCCGGATAAATTACAGCCTAAGTCGAAAGGATTGTTTAAAGTCATTTCAAAGTTGAGTGATTCATCATACATGATCGAAAGCATCGGGCAAGAGAGAATTAAGCTGGAAAAAGTCAGTCTCCGAAGACTTAGGCCATATTCATTATTAGATCAGAGTGCACCGGAAGATGATGTCATTGCCAATTCTGAGGAAATTCCTGCCGAAACAACGAGTGTAGATGTCGAGCCCATGATCCAGGAAAGTCAGGCAAATCCTGAATTAATCCTACCGGAAGGCCAAGTTGCGGCCAAGGATTTGGTAGAAATACCAAAGAAAGGAGTGAGATCATCCGATAGGATACGTGCATTGAGGAAACAACCGAGAAAATATATTTATTTAGTGACAAACGGAAATGACACCGACTCCGAGGAGGATTAGGGGGAAAACCACAAAAATATTTCAATTTATTTATCATTGCAAATAATAGTAAGCTTATAGGCTAGTGAGGTGGCATAGAAATAAGGATAAAGCTTAGATAAAACAATCCCATCTCTGGAGTTAGTCGGTAATACGTAGTCGTGTTGATAGGTTAGATAAAAGTCTTGTAAAATAAACATAAAATAAAAACATTTCCTTTGAAATTCCTTGTGGTGTTGGTTTGAGATAGTAGTTGTGGTGTGGTCGGAAGGCCAAAATGACATTCGTCCGAGCGTGCTTGGCATTGGTGGTAGTGATTACCATCGTGAATTTTGATGGGAGATCGGAGATACAGAACTTTCATGGAATACAGGTTATGTCTCCAGTTCGACTAACCCTCGTCCCAAAGGCAGTGGTGTACACTGGCTTTTTTGATTACAAATACTGGATTCCAGACCCAACAACATGGAAACAGGAAGTTATCACCAATCGTACATTGACAAACGCCATTTCCAAGGATCCATCTGAAAACACAGTCAGGAGGGAACAGTTGTCTGAATCAATTGAGAATGTCTACCCAGAAATGGGTCTCAATCTCACAGTCTCGATGTACCGATATCTGGCCCTAGAATGTGCTAGTCAGAAACTCCCGCTTCAATCTGGAGAGGTTCTTCGAAATCACATCAGACAACTTACAATGGAGCAAAATCGGGCTTTGAATGACGAGGGATTGGAGTTAGTCTCAGGAGTCGGAGACGAGGCTTGGGCGGCTGACAGGGATTTGGTTTCGTGTACTGTCACCAGAAAAGGGTTGGACTGGACGATAAAAGTCCTTACACGGCCAGTCAACAGCAAGTGGGAAGTCAACAAGTTGAGTGGGCCACTTTTTCAGTACCGCGGAGCCCTTTGTCAGTGGAAGGCCCCTAGCAATTTGATTATTCTGGAGGATGGAAATTGGCGAGCTCTTAGGGAAAGTCAAGATTTCATCAGCCAGAAGTACGTTTTCTACACAGTGGAGGAACAGGACACAATTTCGGAACAAACAGGTTGTATGGATTCAATTCTTACTCGGGACTGGTCAGCTAGTAGAGCATGTAAGCTGGAATGTGGGAACGATAGGAAATTTAGTATCGAAAAGGTGTCGAATAATGTAGTGGCAATCTCCACTATTATGAAAGAAATAGCTGTAGATTGTCCCGATACTCGACGAATTGTGATGCCTAAGTTTGGGCTCGTGTATTTGGAAGCCCCTTGTACCTGTAAGATTAGAGTACCTGGGTGGGCAAGACCCCTTAAATTGCCGGCGTGCAATGTGAATGCGACAAGAATAAAATTGACTAATTATTTACCGTCGACTTGGGTGCGTACAGATAACTTTGGATTGTGTATGAACTGGGAAGAATGTGTGGAACCGGAACTGCGAGATAAAGTTGTCAGTAGTAGGGCGGCCATTGGGGCCATACCGCCATTTCAAGAAAGAGCCCAGAATGTAAAGTTTTTATGGGGAGAGGTCACAACGACCACTCCAAGAATGGTTTCCCGGAGAGAGTATGAAAGTTTTAAAACCGAGGGGCGAGTATTATGTGCATTGCAATTTGCATTTTTCATGGTCACTGGGGTCGCTATGATCGCAGTGGGACATAGATTTCGAGTTCTTTGGGCGGTGACGCCGCTTGTTATGGCCATGAATTCTGTTGCTGGATTTGGAGACGTCAAAGTTGGACCGGAATCGGTCTTTCCGGAGTTACCTGAGGTCAAACTTCCAGAGTTGAGTCAGGAAGCTCTCACATACCTATTGGGGGGTTTCGTGTTGACCCTTGGGGTAGGATTAGCGTGCGGTATAATGTGTTGTCTGTCACGGATCGGTAGTCGAAAATGCGGGGTGTTGTGGTAATTTGGAACAAACAATGGAACATTTTTTGGGACAAAAATAGTAGTAGAAGATTATGTTATAGAGATAGTTTATGTAGTTAATGGGATTATTATTAACTTACAGATAGGATCCCAAGAGGGAAGATTCGGGCTCCAAAAGCTTGACGAGGTGTAAATAGGTAAAACGCCATAGCCGTGATAAAGTTAAGTAAAATAGTACTTTGAATAACTAACATAGAATAGTGGAAACAACCCAGGAGAGTTCTTTTAACCTTTCAAGTAGCTTCTTCCTATCCTCTGTAATCTTTAGGCTTTGGGATTGGGATGCAGACGCCTGGGCGTGTCCACACGACAAGTTATTGGGGAATCCTTAGCGCTTTAAGGTCAGTTAGCCCATGGGAAATAGTAGATTTGGCATTTGAACTTAGAAAATGGTGTCCGGAAATAATGTTCAGAACGGTGGGGAGATTCTGGTTAAGAGCCCATGCAGCCAAAAGGCTCATGCAGTTGGAACCGATTGAGAGTGAACTTACTGGTAACGGTGGAGAAATACAAGAAATCGCTGTCAGTTTGGTTACCCCTATGAAACGTAAAGTCTTTGACGATGAGATAACGGCATGGAGAAGTCCGTTAATTTTTCAAGGGGATAGATTGCCAAAGAACGGCCGTTTGTATATAGACGTAGAGAAGATAGATCTTGACAAAGATAGCCCGTTAAAAGCAGAATGGATTGAGCGAAATGTGCATGAATCAGTGGCGGGTACAATTGCCCTCGTAAATGAAATGGGGAGTTTGATTCTCTGGGCCTTCATTAGATGGCCCTCCAGTAGTGTTTGTAAATATCACCCGGCAATGACGGGATTAGTTAGAGGATCATTGGATGAGGCGATTCCATTAGAGATCATCCATCTCTTACTTGATAAGTGTTTGGAATCAAACGTATTAGTGGGGGTAGCGTTGGACGGGGATCTCAAAAGTTTGAGGTATCACCACGATAGGGTCGAGGATCTCCATGATTACTTTCGAAGTGATGACCCGAATCCACAGCCTTATAGCCTTAAAACATTGGTTCATAAATGTTTGGGGGAGAGATCTTCTCTCAAGTTTCAGAGTGGGGAACACTCTGCGATTTTAGACGCCCGAAAAACCCGGAGTCTAGATAAATGGAAAAATAGGTTCCAGATTGGGGGTGAATCATTCTGCACTACTTACGAAAGATTACACGGGGAAAAAATGGAGAGAGTAGCACCGTCAAAGTGGAAAGTGACTGAACAATGTAGGTGTGCTGAGTTGAATGTAGAGATAAGGAAGAGTACGGAAGGAGGGGTGAGTTTTATCAGCCGGGGAGCTCAGGCGCATATTTCAAAGATGAAAGGTAACTTTCGGCCCCCAGGGACCGGAAACAAACGATTGTTTAAATAAAACCGCCTGGCCTCCCCTGCTTCTGGAGTCCAGCCCCCTTCTGAACAACAACGCTCCCTTATCTTCCAAGAGATCAGGCGTGCTCGTGAGGTGCCAGAGAGAGCTAACCCCGAGCATTCCAAACGTAAACGTGTTGGGGTTAATTGGAAACCCACAACTGGGAAGATGCTGTAAATATATTTGAACTAATGCGAAAAAAAAAAAAACTCTTTGTATGTTTCATGTCACGGACATAACCTGATGCTGTGGAGATTTTGGAGATTGGTGGAGAAAGTAATCACGGAGATGAATTCTTAATCGCGGATGATTCATGGGGTGACGTAAACTTTTGCGGAGGACGTCTTAGCAGGTTGCGGAGGACGATTTCCGGGCAAAATCCAAACTCAGTTCAAAGTCAAGTTACCTAAGAGTGTGTGTAGCGGTAGTGGTAAAATAAATAATGCATAAGCTCGGGTGACATTAGTCATGTCATTCCAAGTTGTTAATTTTAAGTGAATCATATTTAGCACATGCACATGTATTGTCAGAAGATTGAGTAGTTAGACTGGGTGCGGCAAATCAGCCCAAGTAGGCTTTAATTGTGACCTCCGGCACATTGTAAATGTAGGAGTAATTAATCTGTGAATTATTTGCGGGGTGAAGTGTAGGTTGATGAGGGGATTCAGAATGAAGTTTTGTTTGACCACCTGTGCACGGGTTCTTTTCCCTCCTCCCATCCGGAGGGTTGTTTCCCTGTGCAACGGCCGTTGGGGTCGTGTAAATTCCAGGCGGGTCTGGTTGTAAGGATGTGGAATGGAGTTAAGAAACAGCAAAGTTTTTCTTGTGGTAACAAGTTTTTCTTTGTCTGTGTGATTTTATTAGAGTCGAGTCGGAGTCCTAATTTCCCTTAACCAATCCTAGTGTTTTTAATATGTTTCTAAATTTGTAATATTGTTATTTGGCGTAAATCAAGATCTGGAGATGCGGTATGATACATTATAAGGCAGTAGATGAAATCTGAGTTGTTTTTCAAATATTAAATTGGTTTCATGTTAAATTTAAGAATTGAAGCGGAGGATGTTGTGAAGGGATGGGTTGTACTTTCCCTTAGAATTATTCCCAGTAATTATACAAACATTATAAATAATAATTTCACAATACTTTCCTATTCACTTCTTAGAACTCAAGAGTTGACGAGGAAAACCGCAAGGTTTTACTCTTCAACTGACTCAAACTCAACATTTCACACTCATAATTTTCCTTGTTGACCAACGCCCTAACTCAAAATACAATACAATTCGGTTGGATTGAACAGGGAAAAGACAATTGTAAATTAAGTTTCGCAAGTAGCGAATGGATGAAACTAGTGATGGGTGTGGAAAGGATGTGATAAGGAAAACGCGATTGAGAATCGAGGCAACGGATGAAGGGAGTTGGTTGTTTGGAGAGAATTGAGTCGGCAGTCGAATATTAGAAGTCATTGTAGTAAGAAAGGAGTTGTATTGGGTCAACGAATTACGTTTTGTGGATGCTTAAATAAATCAATTGATAATTCTAATAAACTTGAAATACAGTCCGGGAGTCATTATTTATTCATTAATGAGCTTTTGGCTTATATCGGGCCACAAACATTACAATACATTTGATACTTGATTCGGTATACATTTATTTTATTTAAGTCGTCAACTTTGATATGTTGGTGACTGTGGCTGTCGCCGACAGCAAATTAATTAAGAGGATACATGGCTTGCGATATGGGGAACTTAACCTCAGAAAACTTTTGGGCAGCCTGCTGCGGTCTAGTCATTTTATTGCTTGTTAAATTGAAAGAGTGACTTGAGTCAATTGGTACTGGTACTAGAGATAATGAGTCACCAAAATGTGTAAATGAACATATAATTCATCTAAGGTTTAGTACATAATGTGATAATACATTTCGAAAAAAAATATGTAAATGAGTCCACTGCAAATTGCAATCCAGGTTGACCGGATGTGTGTGTTTGCCTGGGACATGCACAATACATGTTTAATGACACGGAAAGATAATAAAATGTTGTTCAGGTTTAATTATTTTTATCTTATCAAAATTAGTTCTTTCCTTATTGTATACATACTCATTCGTTTACCACTAGAAACTTGTACTTTGATCTGTGGCCGTACATGCCGATGAATTAAAGCTCCTAGTTAGTTCATACTAGTAAATCTGTTAAACACATGTACACGTGCATGTATATTCAGTCTTAAATTAATTCATATTTAATCTCCACTTTATGCTGACAGATGGTCAATTGTCCAAATATTGTCCAATGACCCTCACATCACGTATAGTCTAGCGTTGGCGTAGATTGAAGATTCAATTCACGAAGTAACTCTGCTCTAGCAAGATCGTTTTATAAATACACAGTATATACTAGTGCTCTTGTGTGAACTTTTAAATACATAGATATAAAATGGGCTCGAACAGTCGAAATCCAAAATTTGCATTGGACTCTAAATATAAAGGATTGGAAAGCAATGTGTGGTATGGAAAATTTTAATTTCTTAAAGTATACCTGATTTAGGTTACACATTATCGGTTTACTTTTGCAATAAAGTGATGTATAGCATAATGTACAGCATAAACTATCGGATATTATATGTGCAATGTGCATATGGGGTTTGCTTTTTAATATTTCTGGTATGACCGGACCGGATCCTACATTTTTTGCCGGATGATGATTTCAACCTTTGTACGACTCCCGAATATCAGAATGCGTGTTTGTCCTAATTAAACAGGTGTCCATTTCCAACTTGATAGAGAGAATTGAAGAGTTACTTCATAAATAACATAGTTTTCAGCCTTTAAATCTACTTGAACTATTTCTTTCCATATTTTTCTAGGGTTGCTTTGACGGATGTGACAAAATTTAAAAATGGTCTTGTGAACTTGGGCCAAGGTTTTCCGGACTATCAACCTGCAGAACATATCATTACATACTTGGCTGAGTCTTGTAAACCCGGAGCGGATTATTTGTTCCATCAATATGCCCGAGCATTTGTAATTATCTTATACATAATTTTCTTCCAATTCCATTCTTGTTTCTACATTATCTTTTCATGAATTCAAGGGTCATCCTCGACTTGTCAAAGCATTGGCCCAATTGTACGGAAAGTTAATTGGTCGAACAATTGATCCAATGGATGAAATTTTAATCACACCTGGAGCATATGGTGCACTTTTCTACGCCGTCATGGCGAATGTTGGGCCTGGAGATGAGGTACGATGGTCTTAATGAATTAATTGTCGATAATTTTGACATCAATTCTTAGTACTTTTAATAATTCCAGGTGATAATCGTTGAACCATTTTTTGACTGTTACGAACCACTCGTTCGACTTGCCGGTGGAACTCCAGTTTTCATTCCCCTGAAACCAACTGATCCGACTGATAAAACTTCAGCATCTTGGAAATTAGACATGAAGGAATTTGCGTCCTTGTTCAATACTCGCACTAAAGCTATCATTTTGAACACACCAAATAACCCACTAGGAAAGGTTTTCAGTCGAGAAGAATTGACGGTAAGTTGGATTCAATTGGATAGATAGTTCGAAAAATGTATTCGACAATCACGGGTCTATTTTTCTTTCCAGGAAATAGCAGCACTTTGTAAAAAGTTCAATGTTCTCGTCATTTCTGACGAGGTTTATGAGTGGATTGTTTATGATGAAAATGAACATGTTCGAATTGCTTCTCTGGAAGGTATGTGGGAGCGAACAATCACGATTGGATCTGCTGGAAAAACATTCAGGTGAAAATTAATATGAACCAATACCAGTGTTGTAGTTCATTTTTTATTAATGCGGACACAGCGACTACCATCCATGTATCACATGGAAATTAATCAGGAGAGCACGTTTCAATCAGATCCCTTGAATACATACATCTAGGGGATCCAATAAAAATGTCTATGCGAATTTAACCTGTTAATTATTAATTGATTTAGTTTGACTGGATGGAAACTAGGCTGGGCGTATGGACCAAGGGAACTCATGGAGAATCTTCAAATTGCACATCAGAACTGTACTTATATGTACGTGAAATTAATTATAAATTAAAACTAATCAGCACATTG
>JAQGCB010000475.1:0-21910 GCA_034698835.1 Protaphorura tricampata
TCCCCCATACGTTTAAATTATAAAGCAATTCCGAAGAGTTAAGAATCCATTAGGCCTTCATTTATCCGGACGACGACATATTCCAAGCTGCGGCAATAAATTTCACTCAGTGTTGAAAATAGATAAGTACCCCCTAGCCCTAGCCCACCTTTACTCGCCAAACGTCTGACATGTTAACAATACACTTTCTCCATGATTGGTAAATTACGGTCATTATAAGGGAAATCGATAGATGTACAGTCACCGGCAAGCTTGAATGCAAGATATTTATTTACGACAACAAAAAATGCATACAGTTTTGTCCACGCATCGCGTGGAAAATCCGAATGTTTTTTTTTTACAACTGCACCTGTCTATCTCCCTTTGCACAGAGGAAATGCTAGGTTTTAAAAATGCACTCCAAGCCTTCAAAAATACTGGAAGCATAAAGAAATGGAAGAGGCAAAACTTGGACAAAAATGTTAGGGCCGTATTTAAGTTTACGATTCTGAAAGAGCTCGTAAAATGTTCCTGATTGAAGAAAAGTAAAAATAAACAAATACAGCTTGCGTGTGTGATTATCTCCGTAACTTTCACAGGAAGTCGAATGCGAGCTTTCAAATTAGATAAGAACAAACATTATATATGTATTTGTTTCCAGCCAAGGCATTTCTGCTAGTAAGTCCAAATTCGTGGAATACATATTTCCACTGGGTGAAAGCATAAGCACAAGTCTAACGTATGTATGTAACGTCCTGTTTTTAATTCCTACGTTGTGCTTGTTGTAAATATGTAAAACAACCCACCCACCCTTTTCCTAAAAGACATCTGGTATCTTGGAAATAATAAAAAACAAAAGTAATTTTCATCACCATAATAGGGAGGAAACAAACTTGACTGTGACAGAGAAGGAAAGAAGGAGAGAACGGATGGGGCATGGGCAATATGGATCCTAATTCCCAGAACAGTTACACAAATTATGTTTGGTTCGTTCGTATGAAATGAAATAAAACAAATCTACAACAAATCCTTTTCCGACAAAAACAATAGACAAAACGAGGAGAGGACTGAAAAGGCCGACCTCCCACTAGGGCCAGGCCAGGCCAGAACTAAAGAATAAAACAAATCCTTAACGAGGTGAATCCGACTTTAGGTTTTGAACGAGTTCATTTTGTTTGGGACCTACTTCAGAATTTAAATCCAAAATCCTTTTGCCTGCCTCCTGGTTTTCCGCATACAATTTCGAATATGAAAGCCGCCTCGATGGTTTATTGTATTTTATTCTCTCGTTTGCGATTTGATATCCCAAGGAATTTGAAAACTCTTCAATCTACAAGACAATGGCTCATACTGTGTGTACTACACTATGTACATACTGCACGAATAGAAACATTTGATTTTATGGCTCGGAAAAACGCTTACACTATACACACTGTACCACTACTACTAGCACAGTATAACCCAAATCAAGTCAGTCAGGAATAATTTTACAGTATAATCCAAAACCTTCGTGAATATACCGTGAGCAGATGCCAATTTCACTCTCAGAATTCTTGTTATATCCAACCAAAAAAAAAACTCAAATCCACTTGTGTTCCAGCTGACTTAAAAAGAGGAGTTACCCGTATGCGTACACGTCTATTGTAGAATTATGATTCGGTTTAAATTTAAATTGAAGAGTTCTGGAGAGCAATGGAATACAAAAAAAATACACAACCCGCCTCGGTAAAACATTTTCAGCTCTAGCATAAATATCGTGAAATTTAACGCCTATTTGACCAAGACCAAGGCATAGGAAATGAAACACGTACGTCCCGTCACTGGATTTAACTTTCATGAAAGAAATACTGGTGTATAATTTAATTATAAAATGAAGATGAGATGTGTTACATGTACGTAGGTATGTAGTTCAGTGTGTCCTAGAAATCGTCTAGTACATTATATACTCGAGTTTCATCCAGTCAGTTAGTCAAGCATATTTCAAATGAACTTAGGAAAACACACAATTCAATAGAGCTTGGAGAGGACCATTCTGGACGTGTAGTCAAATTCTCAGGGATAGGGTTTGTTTTAAATCGACCATTTATTTTAAGTTTACGTACGTATGGCAGAGGGATTCCGGTTTCAAGCTTTTGGCTCTCCGGACGAATTCCCATACCAAGCAATCCAATCGAAAAGGATCTGTTGTAATTTAATATAACCCGACACGATGAGGATGACGCTACGCGGAACCCCAAACCATTCCATGGCCATACCAAAGTGTAAACCTGCAAGATTAACTACATTCGACTCCACACATACTTACATTTCATTATTTAACTTCATTAGACTTCAACAGACTAGTACTAGTGGTGGAGAGAGTAATTCAATCCCACACATTGTATTATTGAAATGTTAGAAAAACAAACCAAGTCAAGTCGAAGTCAAATTCAACGCTTCCATCCATTTGTTTGCGATCAATTCCCATTTCACTCATCATGATTCATGAATCAACATTCAATTCAGTTTGGTCAAGGATATTATTTAAACCGCAGTCAGCATAGCAGTGTTTTCGAGACGTGATTCCATTTGATGAATATCTAGCGTCTAGCCTGAATTGATTAATTGAATATACATTTACATACATTAGGTAGTGTGTCAGTGTGTCCAGCTCGATACGAATGCACTGTACAGGGTAGAACAGAAACGTTTAATGAAAAACAGGCTTTAAAGAAGGAAGACGAGCGAACACATATGAACATTTACTTGGGTTTACCATGTAATATTTTAGGCACAAACCCATTCTAATATAATTTAAGAAATTACGAAGACAGCAAATCAGTATAACAGTTCCAACTAAACAAACAAGCAATAAATGTGTGCCAAAGCATGTATGGCGATGTAGAAATAATTCCTTGCGTGGCCTGGCCGGAGGGTTTTGAATAATTCAATCCTCTATGTAGTGTCGTTCGTATGACTGTAGTGTGTTTTGTTTGGTTGTTAACCCGTGAAATCAGAACGTGGTCTCAGACATTAATATATTGACCAACAAACACCTACATACTCTGTAGAGGTTCAAAGGAATCATTTTATTTATGAGATAAACCAGATGTGTGTTGTTTTCTCCACGGAGCTAACTCCGTTCCGGCGAGAAAATAATGATGCGAGGTGCGTGTTCTTTGAAGAAAGAGTAAATTCTCTGTGGATTTTCAAACAAAACACAATCCCACAGTTTTCATGGACTCCGGTTGTGGTATGGTAAGGTATTACTCCCCACACCACAAATTATACATGGTAGATTTTTATTTGCAACGCAGGTTAGAATTAGAGTCATTTTTTTTCATGCCGGGAGGTGAGTAACGGGGCAACGCCCTGTTTATGAATGGTGAGTAATTCCTTGCACGGTCGGAATTAGAGTACAATTTATTCTATGCATTCATGCATTGTCTGAGCATTGTCTGATTTTTTTTAATACGCACAAGTTAGAATATTTTAAGACAATGTTAGTTAACCCTTAACAGCTGTCAACCATTTCTAGTTAGAATCATTCGACCAGGACAACGAATCAGCCGCACCCCTGCGACGGTTTGCCGAATATCCGGTTAGTATGATTATAATCGATATAATAGGTTGATCTTGACCCGAAAAAGTCGTGGACGGAGTATTCAATCCAATTACAAGTGTTTGGCCCATAATAGTTCTAGCCTGTCTTCAGGAAAAGTCGTCAGATGCAAGCGGCATAGATTATACATGGTAAAAACTGTTATCCGTATTTACAGTCAACGAATTCTTTTCATTCTAGGCAAAATATAAAATTTCAAATCTAGCCCAGTTGAAATTCATACGTGACCAACGTTGCGGTTCGTAGATTTTCTTTTTCAGGATCTAGTGTGATTCAGAGCAGCGATTTCTTACTTACCCAATGACGATCATAGCTAATCCAATTTTCACATTGTATACAATCAGTTTTTCCAATTTCCTCGGTTTGGGATTGAACACTTTCATTGTAATTGAGATTTGGACAAAAATGATGATGTGGACAAAGTGAAGGTAAAGCCGGAAAGGGGAGCGGACTGGACTGGTCCAATCCAAGTTCTCCAAAATAGCTAAGTTAAACCCAAACTATGTCAAGAAGGCATTCAGATTACATATATAAAAAGACGAAAAAATGCACCAAGCACAAAAGTTCTGCAAAATCCTCTATTTTTTCAGTTCCTCCAAATGGTGGATCGATTGGTTTCACAAGTTGGAGTACTACGACTATTTTCTACAAGTGACTTTTCCCTCCCTTTCTCTACTTTCTCCATACTCGTAGGGAGTCAGACAGACACAGGAACTGTGTGTCTTCTGTTTGCGTTGAGAAGAGATGGGCGACAGGATATTGCATGAGATTCAACACTATATAAAATAGGAGAAGAGACCTAATGGCTGATGGCGATCCAGTCGCAAAGTCCAGGGTCCTCTCTTCAGGAAGGATATAGCCAACATACGTCACTCTCTCCCCACGGCTACGACTAAGAGGAAACTTAAGGGTGGAGTCCCTCTTCAAAAAAAAACGAACCGAACGATTTCACTATTTCCCCTTTAATAGCCTTCTCTGTCGGACAAAAACATTCATTTTCATTTCATTTCTCTACTTCAACTTCCACAACTCTCTCCACGCGCTGTCCTCTTCTCCCAGGTCATCTTCTCTTCAACTTCTTTACAGAATACCAAAGTTAGAAATCTCTCACTCCCAAAAGAAAACACCCCCAACTTCAAACGCTCTCTTTTCCTCATGACATGGACTTTCTCCAAAAAATACTTACCTCGTCAAAATCATATAACGGTAAAACGTAGCACGGTCGAGATAGCCCGAACGAGGCGCCCTGATTAGGAAAGGTCTCACAGTTTTAACGTAACCTCTCTAGTATGATCACCCCGGGTCTAAAAACGTGGTCCCAATTTAGTGGTATACCGATAGTACTTCTAAACTAACATATCTCCATATAGATTTCGTCAGCGATACACTGGTCTTAACATGGGAATTGCCAGTGCGTAGGGAGCTCGCAGTGTTGATCTTTATTTGGATACTACCCTTTGAAAAAAAACACTCCGAATTCTGAAAAGCGGAGTTAGGCCTTGAAGTAAACAACCACTAAAATTGCGAGTATAACGTTCCACCCAAAATCATTCCTCCATTGAAGCACGCATTGTCAGGATTCAATACGACTATATCCCAAAACAGCGTTTTACATCCTCCAAAGCCGAAACGAAGTAAAAATGATAATATCTTGAACACCAAAAAATGTTAAATATTCTTTGGGAGAGTTTAAGTGTGGTAATTTTGCAAGATACGATAGAAAGTCCCTTCCAGTTTCTAAACGCTCTAGAAATCCCATAAACTTAAACTATCATTTGAATAACGGTGGGTGAGGTTTAAAAAAAAAACTCCCACAAAAGAATTCATGGGTCAAGTGTGAATATAATGGTAAAAGTACCTTCAACTTGAACTTTTATGACCACACAGCGAAAAGGTTGTAAAAATTGATTTCCACAGTGAGCCATGAGTGTGGTTGTTTATGAATAATCTGTACACAAGAAAAGGTAAATGTCTGTCTACTTCTACTTCTTTACCCAAAATTGGACATCCATTGTCAAATTCAATTTTAAAACCGGTTCAATAGAATATACAATGAATGTGTGAGTGGTCCTTATTGAATATATGTAAAGAGATCTTCTCAAAGTAAGAGAGACAGACAGTCCGTCATATTTGTATTCAACAGCACATCGGAATAACAAAACATCCACAAATCTCAGGAGTCAATCCGGGTAGTGAAATCTTTGAAATATTCTAGTTCCTTTCTGTCCTGTAACAGAATGGGATGTGATAGATTTGCATGGTCTTCGCTTCGGTCTGGTCGTGCTTACACATACATCCATGTTCAGAATCAAATAGACAAAAAGGATGAGAAAAAAAGTTTAACCCCACAGATGCTGATGTATGAATATAAAATTCTTTCAAAATCCTAGTTTCCAAGTAATATTGGAACCAAACTAGAATCCTTGGGTAAAGTACGTTCAGTACGTACGCATAAGTATGTATAGTGTTTCTGTTGAACACACGTGCGGAATACTCAAGATTCTTTCTTACATTACATACGCAGGACGTGTTTGCACTTTTCCAACTTTTACCATTCGTTCCTTGAGCTGTGAACTTAAACTTCTTTTTAATGCTATTTCTACTGAAAGTAGTTGGGATAGGACGACGATGAAAGTTGACACGTACGTACGTACACGGTACACCACCCCGTTTTGTGTAATTGACACAAAAAAAATGGAAAGACTGTACATAAATATTTTATATAAATTTTCTCGTAAAGCACGTTTTCCAAATAACTTTAAAACAACAAATTACGAGAGCCAACCGTTCCGGCGGTAAGTGTCGTAACCGATTTAAGAAATGTTCTACTGCAGTTTCCAGTACTAACAAGGATACCTTATCCGTATTGGAAATGTAAAGCTAACACATTCTCTGTGAAGTACGGCTATGCTCCATGAGTGTCAATCAATGTGTGCAAGTCTTGTAACGATCAATATGACACACTGGCTTGTCAAATGAATAAGTTAAAATGTCACCTTACGTATTTTAATACATCAGTCAGGGCAAACGGGACATGGTTCCGTTCTGAACCACGAATTCAACCAGAGGAAATAAATTCTTCTATCCAATGTGTGGCGATATGAATGAATGATGCTTTTGAAATTATACAATTCTAGAATGAACCGGCATATTTGTTGTTTGTAAAACAAACAATACGGAAGAGAAAGAGGTGAGGTGTCTATCGAACAAAAGTTTATAATTACATAAATATGTATGTGCAGCGGTTTCCCTGATTAAAATTCTCGGACTCACCTCCCCGTGCCCCATTTATATTCTTTCCTATTTCTACATCCCCAACCATGAAGACAGTTTTGAAAACAACAGACCCATTCATCGTCACTTCTCCCTCTGCATGCATGTCCATAAAAGGCACAAGACTTTGCTTCCAGGGATTATAAAGAATAATGAAACACGTCTAGAAGAACATAATAATGCGCTGCGACTAATTTGCAAGCTCATTTCGTTATGCTGCATTATTCACTTAGGTGTGATCATGTTGTGCTTGTGCCTTAACTTAAAAGGGAAGGTTACGTCCTGATTATAGTATCCTTTCATGTCCAGCCCCACAATTCAAGTCTCAAATTGTGATTTTTTCGGACAAAAATTTTTTAAATGTGCACAGCTTGCTTGCAAAAATGAAATTTCTGCAGGTTACGAAATGCTAAATTCCGGATTTCTCTCTCAAGAATTCACAAAAAGGATCTTGGGTTGTGGGATTGGTCGTGGTATTTTAACTAGTGGATGTGACTCGAGTTTTGAACACGGCTTGAGGAGCTCTGGTTATTATGAGGACATAACCTTCCCTCTTTAGAGTGAGTGCAGTGCAATGCAATATTATGAATATGATGCACCAGCCGGAGAGACGGCGGAATTCTCATAAAGACAGGTCCGTTTTTGTGTCATTATGCATATATTTTTGGGTCACAAATTTTACCGCGAAATTCTCTCGTACAGGCAAGATAAGGCTTCACCATTTATAAAAACTCTAGCCAGGAAAATAAAAACTATTCGCAAGGGTGGCATCCAGCAAATTGAAGAAAAAAAATAGTATTCCACAGGGTTTTAAATAGCACACTGAATGAATTTTGACTAAATATTATGCCGGCGTGACGAAATGTTCACTTTTTCTTCGTTTGTGACTGGCAAAGATTTTTAAAAAAATTCAACACATTGAATCCGTTAAGATTCGTGGGAATTCTGTTTCTAGAATTCCTTTTAGTAATATGGACTACTGTGGACAAATGTGTGCTTTCACTTCTCGTGAATCTTTTCCATTTCTGCCGACGAATTAAAGACAGAATAAAGTTTCATTTCTTTTCTTTTGCCTAAAAAACAGCACGCTACTTCCTCTTCATTTTATTAAAAAAAAACGGTTGACTTCGTATGCCCACTTACGCTCTCGAAGCATACCAGTAAGGGATTGTGCACATATTGGGTATACATTTTGGCGGAGGGGTGGGGGTCCGAGAGTTTTAAAGTATCCATTGAAGGTAATCTCAAATTTGATGATTTAAAGAGGGAGGAAGTATAAAAAATCCACCATATCGTATTCGCAATATGTGCACAGTCTTTTGGTCTCACGGTCATCAATTTCGCAATACTCCGTGATGTCAAAAAAACATACAAACTATACGTATTGCGTAATAACCTGCGATTTTTAATTCATTTCAGTTCTAGGTTCAGCTTTAACATTCCGTAAAAAACAGTTTTCATCAAGGCAAAGATTCGTTTACAAAATATGTACAAAATAAAAGTTACATACAAAATCAGTACAACTTCACACGATGGAAGATATGTAGGAACTTTAATAATTTGTGACTTCCATAGTTAATTATCTCTGGTAGCTGACTGGCAATTAATTTGTACTCTTCAGTGTTAATGAGAAGGCCATGCCCATTCAAATCTCTTGGTATTTCGGTTATCTTGTGTTAAATATGTTTGTTCTCTGGAATAATTGTATTCGATGCCACCACCTCCACGTCTTGCAGGATTGCGGTAAACAGGACCTTCATCAACAAAACGTTCGGTTTGCTCATCTTGGAAACGAAAGTCGGAGGAAGGCTGAAAATCGGACGGATCATCATCTTGGAAACGAAAGTCGGAGGAAGGCTGAAAATCGGACGGATCATCATCTTGGAAACGAAAGTCGGATGAAGCCTGAAAATCGGACGGATCATCATCTTGGAGGAAAAAAACCTGCGGTTGCGGTTGCATTGTATAATTGTTCCGTGGCACAAAGTTTGACTCAGGTTGAAAACAAATCGGTGGAGATTCAATCAGGGCCGGATAATTGTATTCCTGCAAAAATGATCATTTACTTACTGACTCTAAATACTAGTATACGCAACATACGGTGCACCGTGTATCCTTACATTGTCACCTGAATAGAACATTAAACTATAACTAGCCAGAGTTAAATAGAATAAAATAAAAGCATATAGTACGAGAGCCGAACATGCTTGCTGCGTTTTAACCCATATTTCTTTTGGGAGGGAAACCATGTGCAAGAAACACTGAAAGATTAATTGCCAAATAACAGAAATTCATGTTAACTTCAACGGCACATTTTCTCAGAAATGTCTTATGAAGCCTTAATAAGCTGCTGAGTATTGCTAATGTAAGAAAAACCTAGACATTGTATTTCAAACATTTTCGATGGTGTCCGAAAATCGTGAAAGTTTTAAGGGCATCCTGCTTAAAATTTCTTCATTTCGGTTGCACAATGGCAAATGGCATTTTGTTCCGTGTCCTTTAAATAACTCAAAATATATTAAACTCCAAAACTTCATTCCTAAGAGAAATCTAGTCCAAAAAAGAGGGTCAATTTTTAGAAATCATCTTAAATTGCTAATATTTAATTTTAAGTCTTCTTCAATCTGTGCAGAATTTCGATTTTTGTAAAAACCATTATTATAAAGCAATTCTAAAACAAACAAACTGTCTATACTCTTCGTAGGCATAAGGCGAATGTTTCTCAACATCATAGCACCACGCAATTGCACAACATGTATGAGCCGAAAAATGTGTCCTCTTCATTAGAATCGAATGTTTCAACAACATTAAATATAGAACAGTCTGACTTTGGTACTACCGGCATTAGTTCCAAACCCAGAGTTCACAGTTTCAATTAACAATAAGAATTCAACAGTTTACTTTACTTACCTCCAGGTGCTTCAGTCTTTACGGTATCCGTATTTTCAACAAATTAGATCTGGTACATTTTTCTCAGTGTAAGTTTTAAAGAAATAGTTAAAGAAATCTAGCAAATGTACTACTATAGTTGAACCGCGGTTTAGCTTACCACGACGAGCCACCAAAAAAAGTATTCTCGAAAGTACAAAGGAAAGGCACTGTTACGAAGGCATTTGTTAGTCATATGCGAAATATAGACCGAATTACGTTAAACCGCGAGTTTACTGTTGTCTCCAATTTGTGTCTCAAAGAATTACGAGTTTCCAATTATATGAGTTCCAAAGCTATTTCCGCTGTCATGAAGAAAAAGGAAAATTATGGAGAGAAAAAGATTTAGAGTTAATTCAGATTCGGTAGTTCAAATTAATTAGCTCTAAATATTACACACATACAAAAGCTACCCAGGTGAAATAAATTTAAGGACTTATTTCTGATCGTAGTCATTTGAACCACTGGTGATAATGAATTATTCGGTTGCACGAATGCTTTCTCATTATATTAACAAATGCGTAGAAATTCCCATGACTAAATAAGTTCGTTTCGAATGGAACTGGCTTCGAGTCTGAATTTAAATACTACGTCTTCCAAATTAGATCTAATCAAGTGAACTGGGTGTATCAGAATTTCTCTGGGATGCTGATTAAAAACTGAAATTTTTCTCAACCGAAAGTAAAATGAAACTGATAAGTTCAATTTAAATATGACGCCATTCCTCCTTCAGGGTTATGCAAACGGCCAATTTGGTTTAAATCTTGATGTGCTAAAAAATGTAATTACAATACGGAAGAGACCAGTGAAAATAATTTAGCACAGGCAGTCCAAAATTATTGAATACCGGAGAACTTCGAATAGAGCCCCGGGGCTCTATTTACAAAATTAAGGTCAAAGGGTACTGCTTTCCCCCGCTTTCTCCATAAGGATAATGGTGAAAGTACCCGGGCTGTATTAGAGACCGGGTTCAATAAGGGACTGGACTTTATCAGGAGTTCTCCGGTACTCAATTTGTTTCTACAGGACCCACAGTACAAGCCATGTTCAATATTCGGTGAATTCATTTGAAGATTTAAATGAAAAAATGTTACTAAGATTGGCCTCTAAAAAATTAACTAATTTTGGGACTCATTACTTCCTGGCGAGAACGAAAGTAATTTAAATACAATACGGTGAAATGAGGAAGGTCGAGAAGAAAGGCCTGGAGGAAATCAATAATTATATTTTTCTGTTACCTTTTCGGGTAGTTCCTTGGCGTCACGACTAATATTACACGTTTCCAACTTCGTTCATACTCCCAGTCCGATGAGAACATGTACTAAGCAACCATGTGCAAAAAATGCCAACACATTTTCAAAATAATTTCCCATTTTCGTAGCTCATGCTTCTTAAAAGTTTGATCAATCAAAAGGGCCGTTGTAAAGTTAAAGTGCGTAAGATTTTGTAACATTGAGCTAGATTATAATACAGTTTCTATTTAACTCAAAGTAAAGTAAATACCTCTAGTCTTATTTAATTTAAAACTTCAATACGGTTTCTTTAGTTCACTGTTACATTCAAGAATACTCCCCAGAGAATTACTTGAAGTACAAGTTCTTTAGAACCGATCCAAACTTTCTGTCATTCGTTAACCAAAAACTTTACACAATACTTCTGACTAGTGTAAAACAAAACAACTGTTTCAATTGCCTAATCGAATCAACTACAGATCACTCGAAATTACTCCATTTGGAGAGAAGAAAATAAATAAGCCATGTTTATTTCAAATAATTTTTTAGGAAAACTGAAAATATTTACTTTGGTCTTTGGAAGAAATTTCTTGAAAAATGTCAGTAAATCCTGGCAAAATTCAAGACGGACTGAAATAGTTGATTATATTAAGTTGTATAAGTTAAACACCTGAGCATTGTGATTCCCACTGAAATAAAGTTTCAATCAATTAAGGTGAATTCGCGTACCGCGGACTGTTGGTACATTACAAAAAGTAGTTTTACTGCCATCCATAATGCCGTCTAAAGTTCTCCAGAAAACACCCATTGTGACTGAAAATTTTGTGTATTGTGTCAATTCTGACAAAATCTCTTTGGATAGAAATGGTATTCGCTTCAACCACCGTAAAATAATAGGAATCAGTACCAAAATAATGTTAAGCAATAAAGTTTACACATCCCGTCGTTTAAAGTACAATAAAATATCCCTCAAAATATTCAGTGTGACTAGACCATCCGGAAAATATGAAATAATAATAGTTTTCGTAAATCTCCCAGGAAGATTTAACACTTGTAACCCATTTCAAGTCGACGGAAAACTCTTACCGGAATGAATAAATTTTACATACTATCAATTAAAGTTCACAAGTTTGTTTCCATTTTTCACCCTAACTCCCATTCATCAGGAGTAACCTAGTTCGAAAATCCAAATAGTACTTTGTATGTTATAAATGAAACGTGGTACTCAGATAGAATCAGCCTTCAGTCCAGAACGGCACCCGCACTTGCTAACTTTTTTTACGACAGACGGCAATAATTTATTCTAACTTCTCTCCACTTTACCAAGTATGGTCTGAGGGCGAACATGACGTATCTATGTAAATTCAGACTTCCCAAAGTAGCTTCTAAAGGTAACACCATGAATTAGTCTGTGATAATATTAAAGTCAAACTAGGTTAAACTTGGATATACGATTAAGCGGTGGCAGGGAAGGTACACAGAATTTATTAACTGTAGGTCGACTGCATTAAGACGAACTGACACAATCCCACAAAAGCTAGAAGCATTATAAATATAAATACGGTTGTAAATTCTACGTCAATAAAATAATTAAGACAAGGACGACCAATAACATTCGCAATGTTCAACTGAATTGGTTAAGAAAGTGAACAGAAATGTTTGGAACATTAATCCAATCTGGAACACCTAAACTCATTTCGGATTCTCTGAGAGTCCAACAGTGCAATCTTACAATTAGTCCAGGTGGCATTTACAGCTTCCAGCAAGTGTCATTAGAGTTTTCGTTGCAAACGTTGTCCATAAACATTGTAATTTCTACAAAGATTGAACCTTGAGAATTCTTATAAATTAAATACGGACGGACAGTGTAAATGTTCTTGTATGTTTAAATATCACACTCGACACAAGCATACGAACTCGTCTCCAATATTTGTACATGACTCTTCACTTTTTGGAGTTATCAAGACATAAAGTTAAGGCGAAATCATGACCTCGGCCTTGCATTACGTTGTATGTCCATACATTCAGGATTTAACTGCACACACTAGGCTTGACGTACATACAAAAACATGCCATATCAAACCGAGATCTTAATGAGTAGGATTGAAAGATAGAAACATCTGCATGCATTTAGTACATTTTTGGAGTCTGAAAAACACTCTAGCTAGCAAACCGCATTGCTCAGATACCTTTGGCCGAACAACTTGAAACATTAGTTAATTAATTTGGCAATAATACCCACTTTTGCATGCTGTGACTGCCACTATAAATTTATTAACTTTGTCGGAGGGCATCACTAACTATTCAGTCACACGAATAACGATTTTTTATTTTCTGATTAGCCGGTGTCGTGCGAATAATTTACTGGGAACGCAATCACAATAATGAATATAGTCGTGGGGCCTGTCGTCTCTGGTCTTCTCGCTAGAATAAACAATTTGGAGAAGGATTCTACTCAAAAATATTAAGTATTGGCATTGGCAATAGTCCGTGTCATTTTTTTGAACTAAAAATATGACATTGGATCGCTAATAAAACGGAATGATAATAAATAATAATCTCTTATATGAGGTCAAAGGTGCATCCAAGGAATTCACTCAAGTAATTTAATGTTAATTACTTTTAAACTTTGACAAGTTGTACTTTAGCGGTTATCACGCGGTAATAAATTTTAAAAAGATGATTATATTACTTCGAATTAAAGTGACTCATACTACATACATTTGGCCTGAAAAGGGAAACGCAGTCAAAATTGCATCTCGATGCGTCTAATTTCCCTACTACCGTATATAACGAATACCACTTATTTCTGAAGCCAAATCTATCGAATAGCACAATCTCTTGGGGTAGAGCCACCTATAATCCCAATTTACCCGGATAAACGTAGAATAATAGTATCGGTTGGCTGTAAATTGTAAAAATGGCACAGCATACTCCCAAATCCGCTCGATTTGAAACAGTTTAATAAACACGTCCTGTTCAATTTTACCGTGCCGTAATATCTGAAAAAAATGGTGGTGAATATCAGCATTATTTCCTGAAACAATAAATATACCATATCCAACAAGCATATTCAATTCCGTGAATACAGAAATCTCCTTGCACGCCCATACGTGATCAAACTGGCAGTTTAATATCTCTTTTCAAAATAATAAAACAAAAGTGAACTGTAGGAAGGCATTTGAAGTCTGTAAAAATAGCATGGGAAAAATAAGACCTTCAGGCAGGCAGTACATTATGTAAGCATGAGAGAAAAATGAACAAATGTTTCGAAATAGATAACATCAAACGGGAAATGGCCTTGCCTTTTGAGTAATGTGGAATTACTTGTGATAGAATGATGGAAAGGAAATAATTAACACAAATTAATTCAATTCATCGCTTGTTTTCTTTCTGTTATGGATAAAATTTAATCCTAGTACTAAAATGACCAATCAGAAAAAAAATAACTGTTTAAAGCTTTAAATATATAATATCCTTATACATCCGTCGTACTCTTCTAAGTTCGAACTTTACAAACTTCGGCAATTGTACAATGCTTTGTTGAAATGTGACATTAAAAGATGAATGAAATTAAGAAACAAAAACTGATTAACGGAAAAGAAACCTAAAGTCGATCTGACAAGACATACAGTAAAAAGTAATGTTTTTTTTTAATAATTTAATACCCCGACCGAATGTGTGATTTATTCGAACCAATTTCAAAAATGATATTTGAATTATACAAACGTACAAGCAGACAAGCAGTAAGTGTTCAAGCAAATGAATTTCAATATGGTATATAGATTCCCGTATATCCGAAGTTTCCGAAGTTAAAATCGCCGTACTCGGAGAGAACGAATACATAAATACAGGTGCAGACAATTGTATACTAACTTTAGAAGTTGAAGGGTTCCGTAAATAGACCCGTATTTCTTTATTTATAAAACGCTGGAATTGTGTGAGACTGTGATCACCAAAGAAAAACACTGCATTGATTTATCAATCAAGGACAAGAAGTGAGAGGCACTTCAGTCGTCGTCGAGTGATATGCAAATTCAATGAGTTTGCTTTTGTATTTGGCAAGGACTTACCCGAGAAACACACGCGAGTGAAATTGCAATCACAATTCAAATACGAAAGTGATGATATAAGGAGTGACATATCAATGCAGTGCAAACTGCAAAGAGATCTACATGTGCATACTAGTCTTGCTTTCTGATTGAATATGGCCATCCCTTTCTACACACAAATGTGGAGTTTGACTCAAGTGCTTTTATACCATCGTGACTCGAGTAGTCTTCTTACTTTTAGTTGTTATGTATAGTAATAATGTGAATGGATAGAAGATAGACTCTTTGGAGTAAAAAAAGGAAAGGATTGAGACAAATATAGACAGATTGAGGTTGAATCTGATCCTCGACCAGAGACAACCCAGAAATCATTACTTTTTCCCTCAACCCATCAATTTGTCTTGACTGGATTTAGGAGGGCTTCGATTACACACATCCATCAGAGTTGTTTACTCAACATTTGTAGACGTGAATTAATTGTAAACAAACAAAATTCAACATAAATATTGTCATTTCTGAATTTAGGGTGATAAGTACAATACAGTTAAAGCAATATTTTGGATGTATAGCGTTTAAACTATTTCGGTATTGGCACAAGGTTGAGTTAATTATAGTCATCAATTGGATTTCTATACAAAAATAAACACCAGTAACAAAAGAAACAGTTGATGTCGAACGCAACCAATGACACAAACATTTAGGCAAACCAGAATGGAATGGGTCAAAACCCTCCAAAGTAGATCACATTCATAAGACATCTGAGTATTTGGACAGGAAATAAAAAAGCGAAGACATCAGTTAAAGCAATCAAACTATATTAAATTCGAGACACGAACGCGGAAATAAAAACGACACATCCTGCAGCTAAATGCAGTACAGAAGAAGAAAAGTGAAGAAAAACTGTTTTATCTATAAAACTAGACTTATTCTATCATCGAACGGCTTAAAATCACAGTTCTATTATTACTTAACAAAGTTATTAAAGAAAAGAGAATCTCAAAACGGCAAAACTATAGTAATATAAGGGTTCAGATGAGAGAAAACAGATTGGCAAAGAAACTATACTTTCACTTTTCAGCCCCAGTGAAAGTGTCACCAGCGGAAGAAACCCAAGTTCTAACTTCGAAAATTTATCGGGAAAGTGTTTCACAGTGTGCTTAAGAATGAGTGAATTGGAGATAGACTTTTCGGTTTTACTTATCAGGGAAGAATAATATTGTGAGTAGAATCTGAATCTGAGTAAAAATGCAATTTTGTTCGCACCCATCAAAAAAACGAGAGAGTTGAAATGGATTCTTTGAAATTATGCATTCCATCCAACTCTTCAAATGTGATTTTTTGTCGCAGAAAGTCTCTCCAAAATTTACAATTTTTGGGATCGTATCTTTCCCTATATGTATAAATGAATGAGAGGAATGAAAAGATGTTAGAGTGGCTCACCTAAATTGTCTCCCCAAACTGAAGTTGCTATGAAGGAAATCCAAAGAAAGTTGTATTTCCACAACGACATCATCACCAGCATTGTATTCATCAGACACATTAGAACTGAACCATTTTTTTTACCGACAGCTTAAGTATACTTCCAACTTTTCTAATGGGCACCAATGCCAAATCTAAGTATTACGGATTTTTTCTTTCAACATTTTCCTTCACACTGACAAGTACAGATTCTGTTTCAGTTTCTCAAAAATTGGAACATATTTCCATAACACACTTTCCATTAAAATCGTTTCCCTTTTCTCGTCCTAAAATCACTTGACCCGTTTAATATTTTCACTCAGTAATTTGTGTCTCTTTGAAAACCAAGATTAAAAGTTACACCGACTATCTATTTAACCAAATTGTTTTCCAATCATTTGAATCGTGGATGGTTCACTAAAGAAATTGTTTTTAAAAAAAAAACTTTTTACTATTTACACTCAGGTTCCGCTTCTGTCACGTTCAACGTTAGGATCAGTTAACAATCGCAGTATTTTAATGGACAATTTATGTGATCATTGGCGACAAAAGACGGAAATGTTCTTGTAGGGAATAACGTAAATGCAAATGACATCTCCTCTGTCTAATTTTTACTACACCCGGCTGTCAGCCTGGCACTTCATTTCGCACTTTTGTGAGCTTCAGAATCTAATTGTTGTAACTCAATCGTACTTAACTATTTTCATGTTGTCACGATTTTTGGCAGAAAAACTTTAATCATAATTCACCGACAAACATTTGCGATTCTAAATTTTGGGTTCCTTTAACTGTTTAGAATTTATGTTCTCACACGCAGCAGTACATTGTCAACGTTTAAAAAGGTGTGTGAAATGCATTGTTCTAATAATTGTACAACTTTTCACCATCCTTCAAATATTCTTAGCTAGCTAGTGAGTTGAGATAGACTTGGCGGAGCACATGCTACAAGATGTTGGTGAACCGGTGCGCGAGGAGAGACTGACTGAAGTTTAACTCAGACAACCAACGCGTACTTCGCCTGTACAAACTATGATAGTCCTAGGCCTGGGTCTGTCCTGGAATTGCGAGCATATTATCTAAAAACTTGAAACTGGAATGCCAGTGAACGGGAGAGTCACTAAACCAAATTCTGGACAAAACTGGGCTACATTTAATCCATGGGAAAAAACCCAGTAGAGTGGTATCCATAAAACTATGTTTAATACGACAAACCTCCTATCTTGTATATATTTCAATCGTCTTTGAGCAGATTAATAGTTCAAAAATTTTAGTTCTGTTAGTTAGCGAAAACATCATTTTAAAGTTCAGCTGTCAAAAATATATATTTTTCGTTACGTTCATGAATTCACACAATTTAAGCTTTATATAAATGAGTTTCGTATTTTCAAGGAATCCCAGCGTTCTAATAATTGATTGAGATGAGTTTAATATATGCGAATTGGGAAGGTATTACGAAAAATTCATTTGGTTGTACAAAAACCTCCTTTAAAAAAAGAAATTCGGAGCACTCGCTTTAAGTATAAGCTTATTTTAGCTTCAGGTCTTTGATGTTATTGCCGAGTGTACCCTAACTTCTCTCCCTCCAAGTGCTCATCCATATATGCTTATTGCCGCAACGCGGGTAAGGTAAGCGATTATTATTAAAGGAAAATGATTTTCACTAATTGCAACTATCAATCAATCATCGAAAAAGTGCTAAAGTGAAAAACCTTACTAATTTCAGCATGGGAATCTAATAAAATTAAAATTATTGAAAATAATTTTTCTATAAAAATTATACCGTGTTTATCATCAATGACACATTCTTTAATCAGTAGTCACAATTAAGTTTAGACACGATCTTCGTTAATAGTTTGATTGCGGATACGACGGAGTCGGACAGACAGACGTAGTAAAAAATTCGGCCTATCCTTATAGCCGCGCTGCGACAATAAGCATGCATCGCATCGCTGAGTGTTCTTTCAAAAATCAACAATAAGGAAGGTTCTGTTATACCCAGAATTCTGGTTTAGATGTAAAACTTCTAGCGTAAAATACGAATGAAGTGGAGAAAAAAGCTACAGAAATATATATCTTTTATATTGATGTATGGATAATAGAACCAACTCTCAACTGCCACAACTGGCCTCACCAAAAATGTCAAGACTCCCTTGGAATAACGTCATCCCTTGACAACATTATTACAGTGTGAGTCTTGAATAATTCTTCAAATTTATACATTTGTCCTAGTTCTAAACAAAACAATTTATTTTTATTCATTTACCATAATAATGTTACTATTTCAATATTTCAAATTCAAATACACAACGCAAAACTTCAAAAACAAAATTCTCCCTACATATTACCAATTTTGGTTTCCCACTATTTGGATTCTTGATTCCCGAGTGGAGACACTACTTGGGAGGGAATCGAGAATACACAAGGTATTCAACAAATCGTCACCAATATATATAGTTAGTGGAGTAATTTAGAATATTAAATATGTCATCCACGTTAAATTCCAAATATCCTATCCACATTCTCTTGCATAAAAAATCCTTCGGTTGCATGCTTCATTTAAATCTAACGATTTTTTCGAGTCTTGCATGTTAGATGCCCGAGACTTGTATTTGAAGTTTTACAGAAATAAATCCGTGAGTTGAGGTACTAAATTACAATTAACCGAAGCCTTCAGTTATACTACAGCTAAGAGAGTAACATCAATAAAGTTGATAATATTAAGTCAATTTACACTAAAGTATTTTTATATTTTTTTTCAGTTTTTTGCCGAAAATCGGCTATATAGTAAATATGCTACTAGAGAGAAATTGCATGCCAAAACCAAATATAATTCATCCAACGATAACGATTTCAAAAAAGGCGAAACGTCCGGAGTTTGACATAGAGAAAAGAAAATATTCGTCCCAAAAAAAAAGCATGCCTATCAAGTACCGGAGAACTTGACAAAATTTCATTACGTCTAAAGTGATATTGAAAATTCTAAACGCTTTTAGAGATAAATTTGCAAATTCATTGCCACTGAAGCAGTCAAAACCCATTGTACTTTATGCAAATTAAAAAGTACAAGTGTCCTTCGAGTAGTTTAGTTTTTCAACGTCTTCCACCACGATTTCCAGAACCCCCTCTAAAGGAGCCACCACCACGTGGCCCACCCCTCGATCCACCACCCATCATTCCCCTGGGGCCACCGCGTGCACCCCCAAAACGGGGTCCATCACGTTGCTCGTTCGAATGAAATCCTGCTTGTTGATTGAAGTTTCCTCCCATTTGACCAAGGCCAAATGGACCAAGCTCCTGCATGAATAGTCAATATTTGAACCATGATATTTTAGATAACCACAAAAACTTAAATGTTCGTGGCTGAACATATTTCAAACGAAATTTGATTGGTTTTTACTGTAAGGTAATCAGGCCACCATAACGATTATATTGCGAGAAAATATTGCTGAGCTTTGCTCAGCTTTTCACACGTAAAAACCTGATGTGAGAAGGCCGACATTATTACACTGTCCATATTATGATGTCAGCTTGAAATAACTCTTAACTTATTAACTCAAACAATTCGATGAAACAATTCTTCTATACAGTTATTTTGTAAGAAAAATCTGGTCGATATTACGCAACTCTTACATGACACTGACGACACTGCCTGTGTTTAGTGCATACGGACACTGCATTGACCAGATATAAAGTGATTATAACTCTAAAGAGAATAAGTTTGTTTCCGTAAAACTTTTGATTTGTGCACACGCCAAATCAATAATACACTAGGCCCTGGGAAGAAAAATGACTAGCTTTCTTCAGTACAAAGTCTGAACTCGTACATACCTATAAAAAACTGAATCAAGTAATCATCGAGATACGAAGTTGGCACTGCAAATCTACTTTGCCAAAATCTTGGATAATATAATTTCCAATTTCCGGTGATACCCAAAGTCAATAATATCAAGAAATAATTTGTAATATCTGAACCGAAGCTCAAGGTGACATTTTAGTCAAATAAACAAACTAAGTCGAAAGAAAATGAGCAAATCATGCAGCTCTAGTCTAGGTGTCTTTACATAATTCTTTTCCAGTTGAGGAAAACCATAGCGTTGACTGCCAAGTTTATAACTTAGGATTAGTTATATCGTCTCAGTATTCGAAGTAAAATAGATGAGACGAAACCATGCAAGTAAAGTAGCTTAGCTTATGGTGGATAAAACATGTGCTGCTATAGATCATAATCTTGAGTAGTGAAAAGAACTGGTTCTCTTAATTAAACAATAAACCATTGTTTCGAGTAACTTGTCCAAACAAAATGTGACAGAAATTAAACTAAAAATCACCGTTCATCAAGACAAACAGACTAACCTTTGGTGATAATTGATATAACGTCTTTAGTTTCGGTGAGATAGTGTAATAAGAATGATCCAAATGAAACAACCATTTAGCGTCAGTTATAGCATTTAGTGTTATAGTGTTCATTCAATCAGATAATCAGAAAGCTGAATATATGCTGCAATCAAATTGGCAATATTTGCCTAACTTAAACTGCTGAGTTAGTCAGGTTTGCATTGAAAGACGTTAAAATTAGACGGCCTGAGCGGAATACAATATAACTGACTAATCTTCAATCAATTCAATAGACAGAAAATGATCCTTATACGCGATAGAATTATTAAGGGTTTTACTTAGCATTCACACCATGGGATGGAACTCTTGTTCCGTTTCGTGTTTAATGAATACTAAATGCATTTAGATTCGTAGCTCTTAAGATTCAGCTACTTCGAGCTGGTAGTGGTACTCAATTCGGAATTTCTGAACTCCGTCCATACGCAGGTTCAAAGATTTGATGATTTGAACTATCTCAGTTTCAGTTATTCTGATTCTGATCGTATTTCTAATCTAAATAACTGATAACTTTCTAGTACAAAACAAAGTACAGTGTCATAGCATGCCGGAAGAAATAAAAAAGGTATAACTTACCCAAGTGGGTCCGGGCGGTCCATCGCCACCTTGCAGATGCGCCATTAACCCTTGTGGTGGCATCGGCGGGGGTACCAATGGCATATTATTCGGACGACCATCCATAAATTCTGTTGGTTTTATGAAACATAATTCCCAATAAATCATAAATCTCAACAAAATTAAATCATATCATACTATCTCTCAAATCGAACTGCATCCAGATCTCAAGAAGCACTGATTATAATTAACGAATTCTTTAACTACAAAACTACCGTTACTTCCTAATCCTCCATCTGTTCCAGTTTAGCTATTTTTATTTGTTGATAGGACAGTTCATTTTGATATAGATATAAAATATTAAACGATTTGGGATTTAAGTCCGTTTGTAGAGTGATAGTTATTTGAGGTCTCAAATTCAGAGTAAGTTTACTCAAGTT
>JAQGCB010000476.1:0-21888 GCA_034698835.1 Protaphorura tricampata
ATCTGCCAATTCAGGATATAATATATCAGTGTCAATGTCTCAATAGTTATGAACCACCTTGTAGATTAGATTATGTAAATTTTAATCTGGCTCACCATAAGCAACCCAGCAGCTGCAGCGCCAGATCCCAGCCCAAGTAAAGTGATTCGGTCTGGATCTCCATTGAACGCCCGGATATTTTCATGTACCCACTTCAGAGCCATGGATAAATCCAGCATTCCATAATTTCCTGGAGAAAATTCATCAGCAGTAGATAGGAAACCTAATGCACCGAGTCGGAAATTGACAGTCACTACGACCAATTTATAATTGGCGACCAATTGATGCGGTGGAAATGTTTGAGATCCCCCGTGTACAAAATCACCATCATGAATGTAAAATACGACAGGATACGGCGAACCCTGTAAATAGAATTGAATTGAACAAAAGAATCTACCAGTTGGCCCCAAAATGGTAATGAATTTTGGAAAATTACCTCAACTCCTGACCCAATATCCGGGGAATACACATTCAGATAAAGACAGTCCTCATCTACTTGGTTAAGTCCTTCTTCGTAGCCAAAAAATCGAAGCTAAAAATACCCCAAAATTTAAAAAAAAATAATCAGATAATCTTATTGAATTTTTACTGATTTTCAACAATTTGTATTAATTTTACCGGCTGTGGACAAGCCGGACCGAATTCGACGGCTTGGTGGAGTTGCCAACCAGTATGAGGGCGAGGTGGCCTAAATCGACCTTCCAAAACTGGTGGCCGAGCGTATGGAATTCCAACGAATGAATACAAATGGTTCTTTACTTTGTCCACATTGGCTACACCAGGTCGGGCCGGTAGAGGGACCCAAGGGCCATCATACAATTTAACTTTAAATCCCTGCGAAAAAGAAATAAGATTAAACAAATGAATTTCTCACGCCACGAAACGATGTATGTGAATTTTCTCAGGCCATTTTTCCATAATGCAAATGATCTGCAATTAGTTGAAACAACTGTTGCATATTAATACCGGTCTCTAATTTACAGATCGTCTGCTAATTTATTGCACTAAAGGTTAATGACATTTTTCTATTTGGCTCCAGGAGATATCTAGAAATTTCTGACCATGAAATTACCCAAAAATAAAACTTACTTGAATTCGACCATAAGTCGTAGTAGCATAAACCGATTGTGGAACTTGATGAATATCCTCAGGTCTCTGCATTCCCTGAAGATCAGGTCGCCATCTCCCAAGAACTCCTGGAGCAGTCGGTCTCAACGTTGTCGTAGACCAATGCTCATTCCAAATATTCCTATTCGGATAACCAGGGTCAAAAACCCCTCGACTGTCATAACTTCCACCACCGCCAGAATATCCTTGTTTATAATTGCTCCCATAGAATGGTACTTCTGGATAAGGCCTAACTGTTTGTTGATGCTGATTTGGACTGTATTTATTAAATGGATTCTGACTTTGTGAAGTGCCCTGGTCCCTTTCCCTACTGGAGGTTCCACTGCCACGTGGCGTTGGACCAAATCCATGACTTCCTTCATAACCAGGTCTACCTTGATATCCAGAATTTCCTTGAAAATCGGAAGCACCACCCCGGGGAGGTGTATTACTTCCGGTTCCCGGTGGTACGGCTCGGTAGTCTCCCGAATTTCTTCTGTCACCAGGATTATTGGCTGTTGGGTTCCCTGGCTTCCCCCAATCTAAGGTACCCTGAGGTGTTTGTTGTGATTGGGGTTGTGGCTGTTGTGGCGGAATCCCACCAGATGGATATTGGTACTGGACTCCACCGTTGCCATTTCCAGTATTGGCGTCTGGCAAATTTACACTAGGATTTCGTCCACGATCGCGATCGTTGTCCAGCACATTCACATTATTGTCCGGGAATCCTGTCACGGCGGGATTTTGATTTCGCCCACCATTATAGTTGTTGTTTCCTCTAGATTGAACATCTTGACCTGGTAGAGGTGGTTGGGTTTGCGAAACATAATTTCTTTGGCGAGAATTATCCCAGTTGTTGACGCCGACGCCATTGTTCTGGTTGACACCGCCACCATAATTCTGTCTTTGTCCACCGCCATTACCGCCATAGTTCTGATTGACACCACCATAATTCTGGTTAACGCCCCCGCCATAATTTTGGTTCACACCGCCACCGCCGCCGCCATTTAAGTTTGGATTCGCGCCGACGGCAGGATTAGCAGGATTTCTCCGCCCAGTCCCGTAAATATTTGGACTATAAAATTCACTAACGTTTCCAAAAATCCTATGCGTACCATTGGCATAATATTCTCTAGGATCAGTTCTTCCGTAGTCTTGCTGCTGACCCCGGTACTGGCCATTGGGTTGACCCCGATCATTATAATTATAATTATTGTATTGATCACTACTTGTTTCACGGCTGGATGATTGGGACGGATTCACATTTTGTATTTTATCTTGTGTATTATAATAATGGTCTCTGAACTGGGTAAGTTGACCCAGGATTATTGGTATTGTTAATGAAATGGTTATTCCAAAAATCGTTCGGTATCGTCGGTCCAACATTTTATCACCGGTTTTTAAATGCACTCACGAGAAAATAAAATAAATTCGAAACAATTTTGCACTAAGAAAGTACAATGGTTACACAGTCAAGACGTCAAACAAAACTGGAGCAATATTTTTTCCGTCATAGTCTGTACTAGCAGTTTTTTTTTATTATTTACGACAGGACTTGCTTTGCTTGCCAAAAATTTTATTATGTTTTTGTTTTGATTTTTCGAGAAAACAAATTGAACACAACGTGCTCACATTTGACCACACCTTATTAATATTTTTTGCACAAACAAAATCCATGCATTCAGTCAGTCACTTCAGTTTAACGATTTCTGATAAAATCACAATACCACTTGCACTTGAGTCATCACCCGGGACTAAACACTAAACCGGATTGCACATGCACTGAATAATAAAAATGACGAGATATCGGTTTGCACATATTTGGCCAGCTCAATATAAAATTTGTCTCATTACGTAACCGTAGTCGTGCTTTTAATTGCAATCATTTAGTCACCTGCGTTACGCACACAATTTAGTCTGAATTCCGGTCATTCATATTTCCGGGAAGATAACGGTAACTCGTCGAAAATGATGGAGCGGATTTGAGCTGAAAATTGACTTTATTTTTGGCTTATTCGTAAAAAACAGTGTAAAAATTAGGGACTTTTGTATTTGTTTGATTAAAATTGATTTATTTGGGGCATAGGAACAGATAGTGTACAAAAGTGTGTACCAATGTGCAGGTAAATGTACACACCTGGACGTTATGTTAAAGGGTTCAGTCCACTCTCCCGACTCTCACACCTTTCCTATTATTCTTCAACAGAGCATTTTTGCATTAGAGTCCATTGTGGTTTCGTCTTCAGATAAAAAGATTAGGGAACAGACAGAACAGGTATTCACTTCCCTTCGTTATATCGTCATGCCCCACCTGTTTATCCCCGTTAACGGACGAAATGTATGTAATGTGTAATGGTATAACGAACAAGGTGGTAAAGTAAAGTATCAAGTCGCATGGCAATGGTATTATGGTATGGTAACTCAATTTGTACGCATTGTGTTTGTGTAGTGTATGACTTTTGGGTTGTTTTTTAATGCTCATCCAAGCTAAGGCTGGAACTAGTCAACTTCCGTTGAATTCAATTATGTGAGTTTGTTTGATCGAACTTCGATGTTTCCATCATTTCCGGTACGTATGTCTGGAGCTGCATTATTGACTTGGCTGGCACGGTATACACGCACACGGTGGGCCAGTTCATTTAAGAACGAGAGATGTACAGAATTACAGGTGTAAAATCGTAGTTATATGTGTGATTTTCCTTAAGATTAGCTGAATAATGCTGTCCGGTATTAATATTGGCGAAATATGTGCCAAATAATCATTACCAATAATTTTGTTTGGTATTATTGTATATCCGACAATCTTTCTATTTGGTCAATTTTGGTTACATCCCTACAAACAGCCGATACCGAACTTAGAAATGCTCGAAACTATAGTCGAATCGAATATCCTGCGGTCAATCAGTAATTCAGTCATTAGTTCGAATCATAATTAAAGGCGTCAGCCTTTGTATTAAATTATTCATTCCTAAAATGAGAATGCTTTCAATGAACCACCCTGTACAATGCATACGAATCAGAAACCATGTAGAGTTTGCTGTTCGTTGTATAGGAAATAACCAGTAGAATTTGATAGACGGCCTGCAGTAAAAAGAATGCGGGTTGAAGGCTCCTAATACATTCATCCAAACTTTCACTGGAATTGGATTCTAGGAACGAATTTTCTTCACCAAGAATAAAGGAACATAATGGGAAATGTTATATCTAATATAAAAGTAAAAAGTCAGGAGGATGAATTTTACAATAGCTCTTCGATTGTTGTTAGGCTTGGAACACCATTCTTGTAATTAAAGTGTACTCTGATTTTTACATTTCAATAAAACAGCCCGGCCCGCTTTAGCATCTTTTGTTTAATTCCATGCATTCTCACGTTTTGAAGCTTTTTTTAGCCACACACCTTACTGAATAATTTCGATTGTAGCACATTACTGCACTGTAGTCGTCTACACTTTTTCAGAGTTACAAGTATGAGATAGAATAAGAACGCACCATAATTCATGTGAATCAATCAGAACATCAGAATGTGAACAAGTGTAGAACGTGGCAATTAAAACTTGTCCCATGGGAATTTACCGTACCGTACCTCTTTGTGAATCTGTGAACTATTTCAAAAGAGTGCAGTTGAATAAAAATTAAATGATTCGGTAGCACGCCAAAAGCTAACTGAAACATTTACCGAAAGGAAACCTCATAAAGATTTTATCTAAAATGGACTACAGATCTTAATCAAAGAAAATATCAAAAGCGCTGATAAGAATCTTGTGGAATCTTCATATTAAAATGGCGCCGATTCAATGCCTCATACATTGTCTCGGACTGACATCGCGTTGTCTTGCATAAAAAATCCAAAGTATATGCTTTACTCCCGTCATTGTTTTAGTGGAAATATTCGTATTTTATGATAATAGACGAATTAGACACTTTACAATAATTTAGATGACAAAATAAAGTGTGAGTGAGACAATTGTGATTTAATTCATTAACTGGTCGTAATTCATGACGACCCGTATTTGACAACCATTGAATTTCTACAAGTGAATACAGTAAATAGTAAATATAATGCAATAAATTAATATATGGTCATATATAATATGTAATTTCAATTTCTGAGCAAGCAATTAACAATCTTACGAATTAACAAGCACATCCCAATTCCCAAGTAAGTCATCGAGGATATTCTGCTTAGAACAACTATGTATATTGTCGAAAATTAGAAATACCATTTGTGAACTATCCTTGGCAGTCAACGGCATATAAAATCTGGTCGTAAATATCCCATATTATATATCGTATAAATTCATCGGAAATGCATAAACATCTGTGGAAATACTAAACATACATTATGTTTGATTTATATGAAGATGCATATCGGACTTTTACATAAAAATGAGGTTTTTTTTTCACAAACTCTTATCTTTTGGAGGTGTGATGATGACACCAGCCGAGTCTTCGGTTCTTAATTTTTTCGGGGCTCGACCTTCTATTTGAACTTTATGTACGGACGTATTCACTTTCCGGGTAATTTTATGAACAATGTGTCTGTTTTGGTGTTCTGCAAACTCTGAGAGGGGAACAGTTATGCCGCATCCGTAACATTCTTGCATTATCCTGGAATATAGAATTTAAAAAAAATCAAATTGATTTGTCCGATTTGATAAAATGAACTTTCAAGAATCATGGAAATAATTATTCTGGAACTGCAATATAAATCCGGCATTTAAATCCGATTACCTAGTCCAGTTTGAATGCCAAAGTTTTAAGATATGTAGCAAGATTATCTGAGAAACTTATATTGAAAATACAAAAATTAGCAATGATTTCTTACATAGCTCCAGCATTCCTGACATTAATTTGAAAATTGTTTTTGAGTCCCAGCTGAACGAGTTCAATCAATTTGTCATGAATCCCATGTTCCTTCTGCTTGTGGATCACCAATTTCTCCTTGTCAGAAAACAGCAACGGGCAGAACGAACACGTATTTAAAACAGATGCAGTCGGAGCCATTTCTGTAAACTTAGAACAATACAACAAAATGAATTATTTTCTACTCATTGTGCAGGCAGGGTAGTTTCGAATGATAACAAATGTCAGAATAGGGACAAATATACATGCGTCCCCTTAGAATACTGTACCATACTGCCGCCATTGGCAAGGACATGTATTTTAATCCCGAAGAAAGGGTCAAAATGCAATTAAGATCTATTAAAAGAATTGTCAACCGAGAATTTTAATGGTAAAAGAAAGCTGGACTTCACTATATATGTATTATGTAAAATCAACTTCTATATTTGTCATTTAAATATACTTCTACAACTCTCTCCAAGTAAGATTGGGAACATATAACATTTAATTAATATTTTTTGAAATAATAATTATTCCAATGAAAAATTTGTGCTTAAACATAGATCAGCATTAATTGATTTAGAGATTAAACATGTCAATTAATTATTAGTCATACCTCAAATAATTGTCTGTTTCGTCAAAACGATTAGGAATTTCAGGAACAACACTGAATGAGCGGTACTGAGGAATATAACCACACTACTGCACTTGTCTGTCCGATTGAAATAAAAATAAAACTAGTTAACTGGTAAAATCCAACCCAAAACACCAAAAACTAACAGAATTATAAAAATGAAAGAAAGAAACAGACGGTATTTGTCCATAAACTGGATTGTGAAAAAGGAACAGAGTTAGACACGTCAGTCAAGACCTGCCCATGCCCGTGCTTGTATTATTCTGAAGCTCTGGAATTCATGGAAATGGAACTTGTGATGATGCTGGGTTGTGCGAGTTGTGCCTGGAGAAAAAAAAACAAATTCGACCTTAACCTTTATCTTCTGGACTTACCTATATCGGAATATTTAGATTTGTGTATAAAATGGAATTGATGATAGAGTATACATACAAATATTAGTACAGGAAGTACAGATGCTTGGCTGGTGCTATAATAAAGCTTGAGACTTGAGATGGTTATGGTTATCAAGGACTTATTGTTAGACAGGAAAACAGGTACAAATTATATGTACAGTGTGGTTTAAAATGATTGTAGCTGTCATTCAGGCAGGCAAAACTTTATTTCGACTGATTGTCAGGGTTCAATATTTATTTACTTCAAATATGTAAGGTAACCTCACTAAATTCAACATCATCACAAGGAATAATTTTTTAAAGACATTTAACGATATAGCAGATCTGCTATATCTGCTTACTAGGAGAACTCGTTTAAACGATTTTTTTAGAATTGGATTTTCTGTCTCCACTTCATTGGATTGGATCTCATTCTCATTCCGTAAACTATTACCCAATTTTTGTACAGGGTGGCCCAAATGTCACCATCACGGTAATGAGCAACGATCGAATGCCCAAGAAATTCCCTTCAGCTTATTACAGAAATGATTCCAAAACAGCTATTACAATTTCCATTTTAAAGTTTTGGGGGTTCTAAACCAACTTTTTTGGTCAAACTTTATTGTTCTTCGGGGTTGAACTTCGATAGATACCAGCGGATACACAAATTATCAGACAGAAAAATTCATTCGCCCTCGCCCTAACCCAAAGGGTATAAATCTTTAAGCCAAAAAAATGTACCTAATAAAATTCGTTCGTCCTTTTTTTTTTGTTCCTTTAATTACCACAAAAAAAAATTGTTGAAAAAATTGCGAAAGGGTCCTTTTGCGGTTTGGCATTTATTGCACAATGCGATGGACACATAATGCCCCGAAGGGAAAGCAAAAATTGGTATGGCCATAATGTTTACACATGTGACTCATGGACTCAGCCTTTCATTCAAAATCTGGTCGTCCAACTCAAAACACTTTAACTTTTACTTTGAGATCTCTTTTTTAATTAAAATTACACAATATAATTAATTAATTGACATGTTTTTTTAATTACCTTCGATCAATTTTTTTCAGTTCGTGAATTTGGTTCGTTTTATTTATTTGATGTGGATGGTGGATGTGTTGGTCTCGTTCGTGAATTTTTTTTTTTCAAGTCAATTTTTTCTGTTCTATTTGGACAATAATACTGGCTGGAACGTGTAACTAAAAAAAATTATTGACAGCTGATTTGATACTCAAAAAAATTCAGAAGACAAAAAATGAACTACTGAAATGTTGAATGTTTGTAAGAATTGACAGTCAGTGATGATCAAGATTTTTATGTGACTTTAGATTTCTTATATTTTGAATTATTTGAAGGAGATATTTTAAAATTTGACCAAACCCGAGGTCAGTCGGACACACACAAAGGAGTAAAGTAAGTGTATATTTTAGCTAGTTCAAATAGAAATAGCACCGATAGCAAGCAAATTGACCTTTGGTCATTGATTAAGAGGTGTCTATTCTTTTATTCTTGTATTTAAAATAAATATATAAATACATATATTAAAACTGTTAAAAACTGTGGGGGACCTTCCATGCTCATGCTATATTTCAGAGTACAAGAATACAGGGCAGTACGCTTTGTGAGACCCAGTCATAAAATATCGTTTTTGACCTTTCCCGTCCCCCTTAAATGATTTTTGTTAAATATTGGTTTTGATTTTTGACCCTTTACTTTGTATTTTGTACTAGATTATTTCGAGAAACAAATAGTCACCACGTTAAAACTGGATTTTAAAATTGACACATACCTTTCTTTGAATGAGTACTAATTCTGGTAGTTAAAATGGCAGTGAACGATACTCATAATATTATCGTACTTTGAAATATAATGTTGCAAGTTGCAATAGTGGGTAGAATTTTCGGTGCACCATGCACCCCTAACCAAATAGCTGATTAATTGTGTTGTGTCATTAACTAATATAGGTTACTCTCGAAAAGTACATAATTTTGGATTGGCATTTTTTGTTTGTGTAGTGTAGAGTAAACATTAGTGAAACCTCTCACGGGCGACCGGACTCGGTCTAAATAGAAGTAAGTGGCTTGTTTGACAGGTGTTTCATAATATTGCGAAGCTTTGCTTCAGAAGACGAACGCCTTGGTCGGTCTCATTAAGGTGGTCGCCTAATCAGGTTGTCTTTGCTCAAGTCACTCACTCGTGTCTCATCCTCGTGTGGTGCTTTCACTTCACTGGGCATAAGAGCGTAATTTTCTAACCTTCTGTTACTTAATGTAACGTGACGTGACCTTTAATTTTTAGACTAATTTCTAAAAAGTGAAAAGTTAAAATTTGACAGAAGGTCACAGTCAGTGTCAGCACGGTTCGGTTGAGTGCAGGTGGATGAGACGAAACAGTAGTGCTAGTAGTGCAACAACATAGAACATATCGTCAGGAAAAGGATTCACCTTTTATTCTATTCTGCTGTATTGGTTGAATAGAATAGTAATAGTAATGTGTATGTATAAAAAATGAGTTCATTTCATGTATCCCAATCCCAATTGTTAGAATGGAGAGTGCATCGAATCAGTTCATTTCCTGTCATTGTTCTCCCCATCATTCCCTTCCCCCTTTTTTTATTAATTAATTTTGATACATCTTGATTACTTTTTTCACATTTGACTGACACTGACATTGTTCAGTCAGTTCTTTACTTCCAACCTCCCACATGTTTTATTTTATACTGTCACTGCATTCTGCATTTTGAATGTGGATTAATATTTGAACGGACTGTCATTTTTAAATTGTGTACTCTGGTTAGTGTGGTTTTTCCATAACACAAAAGTGTAAACATTATAATACACAGGAGTAGTTGTCAATTGTTTACCTGAAAATAATATTTACCAGGTATTTCACTTCAAAGTAATTTTTTTATACAATCGTTTCGTAACATGGTAACATGAGCTTTCTTTTCACAATTTATATATTGCGGTTTTATGGTTCCCATTGTCGTTTATTTCAAAAGAGAAGAGTGCACCGGATAGTTAATGATAATAGACACGGAAATTGGATGAATCATTGCGTTTACGTCTGAGTTCTTAATTAATATGACAGTGAAACTCATAAAAACGCATTCATTAAATGATTTTAATGCTTAGCAAAGTACAGTAACTGCTGGATTGACTTGTCCATTGGTTTGCGAAATAAGTGTAACGACCCATGACCTATGACCTCTGAGGAAGGCAATATCCGTGAGAGGTTGTCTTTTCAAAATTCACACTAAAAGTCTACATTACAATAGTGCACAGTATCACATTGCATTTTGCCAATCGTGTGAGCATAAAGTAAATCTCTTTGCTGTCGCTGTCACTGGAGAATAGAAAAGTAAAGTTAGTATACGGACTACACTATGCACTATGGTGCAGTGTTCAAGTTAAAGTGTTAGTTTTAACTATAAATTCTGGTTGACCTTTGATGCCGGCGCCGAGACTGATAGATAAGGATCAGTTTCAGTGTCACTTTAATTTTTAGAGTACGAATGCAGTGCAGTCGGCCGGCTGTAGTGTCTGTGATCTGGTTCTCAGTTCAGTTATTGCAATTCACAACTTTACACGGACGTAGACTTTCGTTAGCCGTGTAATTTTAAATCCGAGTTATTTGTTGCGGTTTTAATAAATTTAATTTGAAAGAAGTTGTTTTTTGTTCCGCTACTTCTACGACTTAATTTTTATTATTTTGATGTCCGTAATCTTTTTCTTCGTAACATTTAGATTTAGCACATATTAACTCTTTCATGATTTTACTTATCCTAATACGTTGTTAACTTTTTCTTTGCAGACGATTTGAGAAGGAAGAAGACTCTAATCTAAATGCCACTGAGAATTTTAAAACGGTCCAGCAAGCAGTACAATGTCGTCTCAAAATCAACTTTCGTCATTTCTGTGGAATTGCTTGACAATGGAATCATGGAATGTACATTGGATGCGGACAGCAGCGGAACAGACTGCCTTCTTAATATTTCACAGAGACTTGGTCTACACCAGGTGAGTTTTCAAAATTTACAACACCTTCCAGAAAATAATATTTCGTAAGGTTGGTTTTATGAATTAATTCTTATTTATTGGTTTTTTTAGCCTGAATTCTTTGGACTGAGATACATCAGTAGAGGAGTTCCTCCTAGGCAAAGATGGGTTGAACTCGAACGTCCTTTGAAGAAACAACTGGAGAAACATGCCCAAGACTCACAACTCAGTCTTGGTGTCATGTATTATGTGACTGATGTGAATGTCTTGAAGGATGAAATGGCCAGGTAATTTAAATCCAGTCAATCTGTTGTTAGAATAGTCGTACATATGCAAATTACTACTTCGCTATGGTGTGGGTTCGAACTTGAAATCCTGAATTGAAGATTGGCGTGAGTTGACGTTTAATGTTGAATTTTTATTTTCAGGTACCACTACTTTCTTCAACTCAAAAGTGATGTGATCGATGGGAAACTGAATTGTAGTATTGAACAAGCGATTTCGTTGGCCGCGTACAGCTTGCAAGCTGAATTTGGAGATTATGACCCAGAAAGACATACAATTGAATATTTACGAGATTTTGCAATTCTTCCAAAGGTATCAAAATTAAAAATGCGCCTTGTTATTTCCAAATTATTATGCTGTGGCAGAATTTGTTTGCCAGATTACTAATTTTACCTGATTTTTTTTTGCAATTTCAGGATTTAAACGAAGAAACATATCGAGAGATTAACATTGATGCCTTGTATGAAGCCGTCGCAAGACAATATGGAAGTCTCATCGGATTCCCACCTCCTCTCGCAGAAATTTATTACATTATGGTAGCTCAACAATTAGATGGCTACGGTCAAGAGGCATACCCTGCCAAGGATGATTCAGGAAATGATATTTTAATTTGTGTGTCTGCAAATGGATTAGTCATTCGTCGGCGAGACTGGACTCATATTGCAGTCTTTCGGTTTGTTTTTATTTTATTCTGTCTAGTAAAAAATGTTTACGACTTTCGGCACGGTCTCACGGTGTTCAATTACAATCTGTAGACGTCTCTTGTTTATGCCTGGCCTTGCGCCTTGTCTTTGATTTATTTTAGGTGGAGTGACATTAAATCTCTACTCGGTCATAAAAGACTTTTTGTGGTTGAGAGTGCTCAGTCTCAACGTACCATGCAGTTTCATTTTCCAGACCCTGACGTCGTAAAATATGTGAGAAAAATGTGCCTCTTACAAACTTCTTTTCACAAGGAAAGTCTCAAATCAGAAACAAATAGTCAGAGTCATCAGAATCATATTTATGCCAACATTGATAAAGTTGTAAGTCTAAATATTATGCGTACTAATTTTATAAACAAACTTAATGTAATCATTTGATTTTTTTCCCTTGTTATTTTTTTAGGATACCCCTCATCAGTCAAACTCAAACGTAAATCTAAGGAGTACACCAGATTTATTAGTAACTGCTGGGACAGCGGCCGGAGCCGGGAGTCATTATACGCTTAATAATAATTTTGGAGGACTAGGACATGGTCATGACGGCGGCGGCAGTTCTGGCTCAGTCTTCTCAGGTTACAGTAATTTGCCACAACAACATTTTCGCCAACCTCAGCCTATGACTCATCGGTCTTTTCAAGAATTCTCTCAACAACATCAACTTCAACAGCATGGAAGACCTTTCACCCCTTTGACAGTGAACGGCGGTAGTGTAATGCCAATTATACGACCGACTCTTGGAAATAATGGCAGTTTGAATTTGAATCTCATGAACATTAAGTTTAACCAGAATGGAAGTTCTGATCCTACGAGTATAGACATTCAGTCATTACTTCCAGCATACAGAGCTGCACCAGACTATGATACTGCAGTTCAGTCAAAGTATAATCAACCTGGTAACCTGAAATCCTCATCGCAGTTGTTCTATGACGGTCAAGACGAAGAGGTCGGTGTTTGCGAATTCTTACATTTTTCTTATTGCATGTCTGACTAAGCAATTTATGGAAATCTAAAATTGCTTAAATGTATATCCGACGTGATTGTGGAATTAATTAGTTTTATTTTTTCAGGAGGAGCCAATCTACCAAAACGAAATTGTGTCACAGATGCACTCTATTGAACTCCGTGAGCGTGATTCACAATCTCAAAGTAGAAGGTGAATAAGAAAAACGATACAATTTTGTGTCTTATATGTAATTCATAATCGGGCAGTGAGCTCACTGGTCGATCACGTGACTTTATATATTAATTTGCTGATTGTCCGTTTCGTTTTCCCACTTTTAGAACACCTGAAATGAATAATACAAACCGAGCACGACCTGAAGTAGCCCAAACCTCCCCTGGACCTCCTGACATGTATCTCTACAAACCTCCACCTCCATATCCTGGAGGAGCCAAACACCAATTAGAACAACAAAAACTTAGAGACCGAGAAACGACTCCACCGACAGATTACACAATTACAAATAAATCCAGATCAAGTTTTATTAACAACTCGGAGGCTCTTAAACAAATTGAGGCACAATTGAAATCTTCTTCATCCTCAACCTCTGTAGCTTCATCTGTGGGAGGATTAACTCAAGACACTAAATCTGTTGCGAATATTTCGGGAAGCAGTGTAAGTGTGGAAGGAATTTATTCTCAACCTTATCTGTACGATCCTCAGTCCCACTCCCAGTCTTCATCACAATTACGATTGTCGGACACTTCAATTGGATCTAAAAGTGACGCGGGTCAGGGTCAAGGTCAATCCAGTTCATTTGCTAATTCTAACGCCAGAGCTGTTGCAGTAAATGCTGGAGGTCCGCCCAAGTACTCTGATGTTAGAAGTCGAACTGTTACTAGCTCTGAGCAACTAGATAAATTGAAATCTAACCAATCGGCAGGACTGGCAAAGGATCAATCGCGGGTAATATTTTTATACATTTATCGTACCGGAGAAAAAGGTGTATGTTTGTGTGTGATTATGTAGTAAATATTTTATTTGCGTCTTTAGAGTGGACAACTATATGGGAAAACTATTGACCCGAATATTATGAAAGAATTTGTGGCGATTCCAAAGACGAAAGCCAATCCTGTCGTGTTTACAGCGACGAAGAAAGAGAATTCTAAAGGAAATCGTTTTCCAAATGTTCTGCCTTATGAAGATAACACAATCCGCCTAGGTCCAACACGGCACAATCCTGGTGGTTACATCAACGCATCTCCTGTCTCGGTAAGTTATTTTTCACTCGCACTCATACCAGTTCCTAGTTTCAAGTTAGAACAAATCTCGTCTCAGTGCTAAAAATTGTGGACGTCACTTTTCTAGGCTCACATCAGTGGTAGAGATTGGAAATATATCGTTGGACAACTTCCACTTGCCGGGGCCGCATCCTCCGTTTTATGGCAAATGATTTGGGAAACCGATACAAAAATCATTGCTGTACTGGAAAGAGACTCGGCTGCACCTTTGTATCCTACAGAAGTTGGGTCATCTTTGAGTTTTGGTGATGTAAGTCTCGTTTTGGTTTTTTTGTGATATTAATTTCAAATTCTCAAGATTTACTCAGAAACTAACAAAATGAACAATTTTATTCTATAGTTTCAAGTCGTGGACTGTAAAAGTGAGCAAAGTAACTCAAGTTCTATTGCAAGGGAATTAATGCTCGTGTATTTACCAAAGAAAAAGCAGAGAAAAGTTTGGATATTGCCTTATGAAGAAGAATGGAAGGATGATGTACCGATTCATACAGAACATTTTCTATGTAAGTTTACGATTATGCATATTTTAAAATTTATTTTTATTTATTAGCAAATTTATTTTTCTAAACTGTGACTGTAATCTTGTGGTTCCCTCAGGTTTTCTAGAAGAAGTCAATTCAATCCAACGTAAAGTGAGTGATCCGAATACTCCATTGGCAGTTCTTTGTGCAACTGGAGCTGGAAGGAGTGGGGTTTTAGTTCTATCTGATTTACTTCTTCATGCTGCTGATTCTGGACACGTAAGTCATAAAGATCTTGATCATACCAATTTTTCATCACTTTTAAACAAGGGAAAGATTTAACTTAACTAATGTAACTAATATTTCACAATCTCACCCCCACTAAATTTACTGGCGATTTTCAGTGCTCAGCTAGTAGGGTGCCAAGTTTTTGTTCGAGAGAAAGTCGGGTGAAAGTACGGTGAAAGTCAAGTTAGGCTAAGGTCAACTGGTGATATTAATGTGAATTATTTTTGACTTTAACAGAAACTTCGTTGTGATAGTCTTCTTGGTCACCTACGAAGTCAGCGAATGTTACTCGTCTCATCACCTTCCCAATACGCTTTTGTCCTTCATACACTCGCCAAATATTTGGCACAGTCTCGTCTCATTTAAGAACGGATTTGGTTGTACTAGTTAGTAGTTAACGGGCATCTAAAACAATTTGAAAACACGAAAGGACAACTCGGCTACTCATACTCATACGTAGCATGCTTCATTTTTTTAAACTAAATTAGGGGACCTTGTTTTATATCGTTGTAATCAAGTTCCTTCAGAATATAAAAGGAATGTCATATTTTATGTATTTACCCGTTTGTCTCTGCCATATAAGAACCGCCTTTCATATGATCAAAATTCAAATCGACAGGTCAGGCTACAAAATAAGCTCTTGTAAATTGTAATGCTAGATCCTCTTTTCTTACCACTGCTGTTGTAATTATAATATGTTTGACAATCGAACGCTAATTCTTTAATTGTATTTCGTTTAAGAAATGAAATTCCAGTATTATCACTAATCCCTATTGAATGGTGTAGAGATTGATTCTTCTTATTTAATTTATGCATAGATTATAGCCTTCGAATCAACTTGACTCTTTAATTTTAAATTATTAAATTGATTGTAAGTACAACTTTATTTTATTTTGTAAACTTTTGGTGATAAAATCGGCCTATTCTGTAATTAAGGAATTGAAAATGGTTGTTCTGTGTAAAAAGAAACTTGGCCTATTAATTAATTTTATGAGTTGAGCTGTTTGAACAATTTTAGAGAAACGCATGTACGTACGGAATGAGAATGACCAGCCAGCGATGATTTTTAATTTAAAAAGAAATTTTATATTACACTATGAGAGAGAATACTATGTATGACAATTTTAAATAAACTATACAATCATTAAAGGGGTATAATTTTGGTCGATTTTATTTTATTGACTTGGTTTTATAAATGCAGGTAATCATATAACAAATCAGGTCAGTTTCTAATTTCATTTCTCAATCATATTTTCATTTAACAGTTACTTGCGATTTTTACAATTCAATTTTTTAAATGCGGTAATTTGGTTATGCTCTTGTCTTGAGTGAAACTTATAGTAAAACAGATTTAGAAGGGAATTAACTATTAACTATTTTTTTGTACAAATTACTTAATTTTTAATTAAAATAGTATACATTAGGGTTGGTTCAAGTATTTTTCTTCGCCTTGATGGCTTTCTTTCTCTCTGATGAATCCTCCTTGGCTTTACTGCTACCTCCACCGAAGAATGACGTTAACATTTCAGACATTTCTGGCATCTCATACTTGGGTAGACTGACTTGTTCCATTTCTCGACGTGTCTCTGGGTCTGACATCATTTTAGGTAGAATGACAATGAGGACGAGGGGAAGAATCATCATGAGAACCATTGGACTCAATAGAATGTCAGTGATTCGCCATTGTTCTCTGGCTTGGAAGTAACGATAAGCCCCGAGTGGGGTGAATCTTAACGGGTACGTTACATGTGACACTTGACTAGGTTGAAGATGATTTACTTTCCTTGCACGGATTTTACCCTTTGTAGTAATGTCCACTCGGGTTGACTCATAATGAAGTTGGGAATGAAGGACTTCAACGACATGAGAACCAGATGGAATTCCTTGAACAATGAAAGTTCCATCTTCACGGAGGAGTCCAATGTGTTCTCCACCATTCACAACAATTTGGGTTCCAACGAACCAATCAGGTGATGGTTTCTTGTCTGGGGCATTCACTCTCCCTTCAATACTGTACCAGTTGGTTCCATCTGCTTCTGCACTGGAATCTCCATTCTCTCCACATACTGAAAGGATAAAAGTTGAGAAGGCCAGGAGGGTAATCGTCAAAATTCTGGACGTTTTCATTATGATGGCCTCTGGAAATTCACACAAAACAAATCTAAATTAATAGCTCGCACACTCTGGAGTATGTTAATGTTATTGTAGAATCCAAATGCTGAGCTTAATAAAATACTTCATTACACGAAGGGCGTATCAGTATATTGACACGGGTCTACCCTATAAGTAAATTATAAGTCCTGGGGCTAAATTGGTGTTGTCTATTTACCTCTCCTAAGAGGAATACGCTGTGGTGCTTCACCATACCGAATGTCAATTTCAATTACACCCTGTTTTTTTTTATTTACCATCTTCAATACTAAATTCAATACTTTAATCAACACTCAGCGTCATCGGCGTCTGAAAATAATACGATTTTGAAAAACTGACCTTGAACAGCATGCTACGCCTAATACGAATTTTAAGTTAATTTTTCTGAACTTCAAAAAAATGAGTCACCCAAAAATTCCCTACCAATTCTGTCCATTTATTGTTGTACAACGACTTACCTGACTTTTAAGTGTTCCCCACGTCCGTGACTCACCAATTTATTTAGAATTTCCCAATTTTTCAGTGAAAAACTGTTGAGGCAAATTCTAATAAAATTAAATTAGACTTTCAAATTGATGAATCGGACAAGAGTGTTTTGAATTTTTACAATTTTACCCCTGAATCCTAAGGAGTGTTTTTTTAACCCATGAGTCATAGAAAGTAGAATTTGACTAGGATTTCTTGTCTGGGGAAAATGAGACAAATGCGTTGCACTTGATTGTCCGACATTCCAGACACTTGGATTTATTTTATTAACCCTAAAATTGTATTTTCAACAAACAAAACATCTTTGAGTTTAGGTGATAAGGCACCACCAGACAGTGCAGTGTGGTGGTGGTGTACGTAGCACCACACTGTACTGCGTAAAATCGAATACAGTGGACTTTCTATATACCGAACCGAACTCGAAAAATGCACCAAAATGAGTCCAATAAAGAGAAAGTTTAATATACAGAAAGTGGAATAACAAAGAAGTGCATGCAAAGGGTGCTCTTGCGTTCCTGACATTCTGGTCGGTATAGAGAGATGTACGATATAGGGGAGATTGATAGAGAGAGATTCCACTGTACTTTCTGTCCAAAAGCTAGAATTTTTTTCCGTAAAATTAGTATGCAATGCATAAAAGTTTTTTTTTACATAGATTTTCACAGCCGTTCGTTGAAATGCAGTTATATGGCGTTCTGGTCAAAGCACATCCGACCAAAATTGATTTTGTATACTTTACAGAATCTCATATAACATGATCACGCAAAAACAATGCCAAAATTTTATGCATACCCTCAAATTAATTGCACATAATAGCTACCTATTGATTTATTTCACAAAAAGGTCTTTCTGATAATATATTTTAAAGAATGAATATAGTGAGGATATACAGACGTGTACATAAAGTGGTGTTTAGTTTCGAACTCTTTTTGTTAATTTTAATTTTATTCCATCTTGTGGACGAAGAATCATGTCTGGCACTAGAACAATATCCTTTATTTCCTCGCCAAGCTCCAGAGTGAAATTCAATAAGACTTTTGCCAGAACCACTTTCTCTTCCATGTTTGCAAATTTTTGTCCTGTAAGGAAGTATTCAGAAATATACAAATTAAATACAAAATTGGGATATCCGGGTTCAAATAAATGTAATTCTAATTTATTTTAATCGTGTATACTACACACGCACACGTACCAATGCAATTTCTTGGTCCAGCTGAAAACGGAACGTATGAATAAGGATGTCTCTTATTTTCACTTAAAAATCTTTCCGGACGAAACACTTCAGGCTCGGGGAAAACATTTGGGTCCCGGTGAAGTAAATAAGTGACCACTACAGCATGTGCTCCCACCGGAATGACTTTGTCATCGTCTGCATTCAAATTCAAGTGTTTTGAGTAATGCGAACTTAATTTTTCCACATATAACTAATTAATGAAGTAAACGTGTAATGTACACTATTATATTTTACATACCAATAACAAGATCTTTTTTAATAAGTCTTGCGAAGAATGGAACGCTTGGATATATTCTGAGTGATTCCTTGACACACAGTTCCAAATATTTCATTTGTGCCAAATCAGTTGTTGTAATTTCTCTGTTGGGTTCGTCACCAAAGATTCCGTCTAGTTCTTCCTGTACTTTCACCTAAAATTTATGTATACAAATAGTAAATATCAATAACGCGTTATACGATTCTACCGTGTCTCAAAATCAGAATGGACACGCATTACAATTACGCCAACTTACTTGACATTCAGGATTGGCTGCCAAAAGTAATAGCGTCCAACTCAAATTGGCAGCTGTTGTGTCGTGTCCCTACAATTTAAGATAAAGAATTTGATATTAAAATGACTCATAGTCATAGGTAGTCATTTTGAAAGTGGAATGAAAGTATTATATTGTATATATAGCGAACACTCAAGTCTGAATGTGTGAAAAACGCCATTTTGACACCTCTCTATGCAAATGAGGGCCTATGCGCTCCTAACGTTTTCTTAGGATACCAAACGATGTACATAAATGAGATATACACCTAAATCTAAAGTCGTGCTATGGCTCAAAACGTTTGGATATGGGGAAACACCTGCTCATACAAATTATGTACCTCGCGTGTTTAAAACGTTCGTTCTGCACCTGTCTATGCAAATGAGGGCATCCCATGCCTGTAACGTTATTTTAAACACCTGCTTATTCAAATGAGGTCCAAAGTTCACTCATCTGATGTTTTCTTTCGTTCTGACTGCAACTGAAAAACTTTGTACCATCTCGAATCTCGAGGAAGAAGGATCTCCAAACTGAGCTCCCGAAATCATCCTCTACTTTGGGTCTTTGGATACCTTAGCTTTGACCTTTGTTTTCCTGTAAGTCATCCATGCCTTAAGATCTCTTGGCCATTACAAGAGTAAATGAGTACAAAATCACTGATGAATTTTTTGTGTTTCTATAGGAAACTGAGGGATTGCTGTCCACAGTACAATTGGACGGAGGAATTAGTTCTCAACTTTTCCAGCCACCTAGAATTCGTATGCCAAGTGAACTTTGACCTCTTGTGAATGTAAGTCAGCCATGTCTTAAGAGTATGGTCATTCCAAGAGTGAATGAGTGAAAAATCACTGATGAATTTTTCATGTTTTTATAGGAAACTGAGGGATTGCTGTCCACAGTACAATTGGACTACGGAATTGATTCTCAATTAACTTTGCCGGCCATCTTGAATTTGTACGCCAAGTGAACTTCTTGTGAATGTAAGTGAGCCACGTCATAAAACTATGGTAATTTCAAGAGTAACCGAATTGTCCAGTAAATGATGATTTTTAATTATTATAGGAAACTGACGGATTCCTGTCCACAGTACAATTGACAGCGGAATTTGTTCTTAACTTTGACTGCCACCTAGAATTTGTCTGCCGAGTGAACCTTGAACTCTTGTGAATGTAAGTCAACCATGTCATAAAACTATGACCATTTCAAAAGTAACTGATTTGTCCGGTCACTGATGTTTTTTTTTGTTTTTTTTCTAGAAAATTGGAGAAGGCTACCGAAGACGCTGATCTGTCCGCCGAGAACCGGGCATCATGGCAGACCAACCAAGACCTTTGAGAGGCTCTCACCCAGTTCCTTTGCGAGGCACCGGTACCGGTACGTAAAGTAGCAATCCCCCTCCCTCACCCAATCTTATGACTTTTTGAAAAATAACTTCTTTTTTTTGCTGATTCCGTCAGGTCGGCCTGGTACGCCAGTACCCGTGGCCGTGGGTGGAATAATGCGGCCGAGACTAGCTATTATCGACTACATTCCAGCCCCAAGTAAGTAATCCCTAATTTTTAAATTTTTAGAAACTTTTAACATCGAATTAATATTGAAAATTTCTGTTTTCCATATTCTCCAGACCCAGACCAATCGAGACTCGGAGTGAAGATCATGGGGCACCCCGGCCATCGAACCTCCACACCTAGCATCACTAATCCAGAGGGCGTTCCAAGCATCCGTGAGTATATAACCAATGTTTCGCCACTATCAAAAGCTTTTACCAGAATCTAATACACAGCTAAATTGGTTTGTCGTAGGTGTTCCAGGCCCATCCAAATCTGATCCGGCCATCGACGTCCACAACTTAGCTATCCTGTCTTACCTTCGGAAAAAACCGAGCCGAAGTAATTAATTTTTAAAACTATTGCTTCCGTTTAATTTATCCTGCCTTTTTCTTAAATGCCGGTCGAAAAACTAACAGTCTCACTATATTTCATTTTTATCTAGGCATCTCGAGCATTCCAGAACAATTCTTCGTTCGACCCAGTTTCGCGCCCCCAGTGAGGAAATTGGATGGATCAACTGGAACTATTGTCCGGAAGCTGGAAGGACCTGCTGGAACCGTCAGAAAACCGGAGTCATCTGTCGGGACCCGTCTGAAGACAGTGGAACCACCCTCTGCAACTCATTTGAAGAAGCCGGAACCACCTACGACTACTCATGTCAGGAATCAGGGAGCATCACCTGTGCCTGTGACCCCACAAGCTCACACCATCGCTGTCCCCATGGAATTGACGGACTTATTCAAACGCTGGAGAGTTTGGGATCGTGAACCTGAAAAACCGGAGTACCCTTGGCGTGATGACCGTACTGATGAGGAGAAGATAATTCCGGAACCTGATTACTTCTGCTGTCCTTACTCAAGATATCGCACACATAGCTGGTTGGTTCGTACTCCTCGTCCGATTCCGCCAACAACCGTTGGACCCCCTCCAATTCGTGGACAACCAAGCAACCGTGGACGCCGTAGAG
>JAQGCB010000477.1:0-21885 GCA_034698835.1 Protaphorura tricampata
CTATGGAGGAATCGAACCCCCCAGCTTGACTAGGCGGCAACTGTACAAATACGATTCACCTGACCGAAATTAATGTGTACAAACGCAAATGGCTAATTCTGAAGATAAAAGAGAAAATTTCTATCGGGTCAAAGGACGTCGCCTGAGGCGTAATTAGTACAAAGTAAAGAGGAAAACATTTCTCATTCCATTTGTTCCCATCTGACAATCTATTAGCTAGACCAGGTCAAGACTCGAAGCACTTTCTCATTTCGGTTTTCAATTAATTAGGAAACTCCATGGGAGCGAGTGAATCCATCCATCCAAAATGGAAAGAAATGATCAATCCTCCACATACTACTACTTTGTTCGCCACCGCTGCCGCCGTCAGCAACGCCCAAAAACTTCCATTCCATCCAAAAACTAAAATTAGATCTTAAGCTGCCCAAAACCGAAAACCAATTCAGTAATCCCTAAATCCCTACTTCGAATGCTCCGTCCATTCCTCACATATCCCCGTGACATTTCATTTAATTTCCCTTTTCCTTGATGAAAAATACTAGAAAGAGGTAAAGAGATTCAACAGTAAAATGCGCAGAGTACAGGGTGCTCCATAAATTCCGCATTTCGTCGCACTGTCTATATAAGTGTATAACTTGAGAAACCATGAATTTTCTCAGGAAAAAAGTTAGAGGTCAAAGGGTAGCAACCACATCGTACCCCTTACCAGAATTATTATGAACCACTCCGTAGCGTTCTATTTTGGTTTCTACTCTGTGTAATTACCTATACTACTTTACTACTTTACTGAGACTTTCTAGTGAGTAGAACTCTGAAGAAGCAATAACAAAACCAATGACGTCAGTTTTGGATTAAATTTCCAATCAGGAAAGGCACACTACCACGTAAACCAACTTAATGGGAGCATAGAGGAAATACTAATGATAGCACACAAGAACAAATGGGGTAAACAAACATAAAATTGATAAACCAAGACCAAGACCTGAACCTGAATCAAAGCTCAAAAATAAATATCATCATATTCACAATCACAATCACATTCATAAAGTGTGATGTTCTCTCCGTCGTCCGTGTGATGGGTTATTAAATCTCAGAATAGAATTCTGGAGACATTCTCATGCGTCATTCGTGTCCTTACACTAATTTACAAAGAATAGAGGGTTAAATGTCATTCCAAAATTGAAACGAGAAGTCGTACTACCGACAAAACCGCAAACCGCAACCGATGACACTAGACAATTTAACAAGGGATGGAATTGGTGTAAATGTAAAATTCAGGTCTCGATTCCTTTTAAATATTTTATTCGGGAGTGTGAACATTTCACTGGCAGAATTCTCATGGTATTTACATGAAACGGGGTAGAATTAATTCCTTGTTAACCAAATCAAATAAAATCCTTCCCCAATCCTGAATCCTGACGCATTTCATTCACCGCGTGTGCCTGACACGTTGACCTCAATTCAAATACGTCCCGTGCCATCAAGTCTGAACCTCGAATCCAATCGAATCGTAAAGTCTTAAGATTAAACGTCAAAATTAACCTCCAAAAAACTTGACTTACGTCTCTTTGCTTTGAAAGTCTTCTTTGTTCTTCCAAGACATGGGCATAGCGTTGACGTACTAGACTTCCACGTACACGGGCTTGGAATTGAACACAACTGCTTCGGAAATTTTCATACCATTTTCTTACGCGGTAACCCCTCCAGATTTTCTGAATGTAAGTCGCCGCAAGATTCCTCATTCGAATATTTGACACAAATCTTTGGGCTAAAAACATTCGGACGTAGGACTGTAAAACAAAGTAAACAAAGGAATTCTTAATTGTGGTCACAACTTAGCATTAGCCCCACAAAACATGGTGTATCTGGTACGATTTTGTAGCAAATCAAAATATTACCTGGATCCGAATGATACATTCCCTGACATGAAGAAAATGTCTCCTTTCCAAAGCAGTTCGATACCATCGTTGAATGGCAACAATACTGGCCATAATTTGTTGATGAAGGAAATAGTCTAATTTAACTTTCTCAATCTCACGAAGGAATATTTTTGTAGACCCCAATTGATAGTTACTTCTGTTCAATGTCAAAGACGACAAAAACATTTCCACGTCTTTGCGATCACTAAAAATTCATAAAATAATATAAATTGTACTAAAAAATATAACAAAATGCCAAAATGAGTAAACTAAAGCTCACCTTTCCAAACCTTTAGGTAGTAGGATTCGATAGAGTTGTACAAATTCATCAAACGTTAGACGAACATTGTACCCAGCCTGTCGAATCCTTACAGTCTCAAGCATCCCTGTGTAACGTAACTGTCGTTGAACAATTTCATCATCAAAATTGTTCGGGCTCTACAATAACAAATATAGGTCACAAATTAGTCACACTAATTACTAGTAGGTGCATTTTGGGGAAAATCCTTTACAGTGTCAACTCTTATCGTACAAAATGCTAATCACACGCATTGCGTGTGCGAAACTGGTACAAAGTTCCGCTCATCCCAAATTAGTGCCTTATCTAATCAGTATTTGCAAATATTACAAAATATTATTTGTTTCCTCTCTATTCTACTAGCCCATATTGATATGTCGGGCAAATCCAATTCCATTCACAAAAATAATTATAAATAAATCATAAGCAATTGATGCTAATTTTTATTTACCTTGTCTGAATTTGACTTGATGCAACGAATGAAGAATGGATTTGCTTGATTGAGAGTAATCATGAGAGAATGAAGGGATTGTTGAAATTGTTGCGAGACAGAGATGGGTTGTTTTCTCGGATTGTAGTGTTTGTTTGACACTCCCATTGATGCTGTATGACTCGCCAACGTTTTGACACTCTGAAGATTCTTCATTCCTCTTGTCACGAGGGGTTGAGACCGAAATGAACGATTTTTCCTGTTTCGTTCAAAATTAAGAAAACAAGTTTAGTTTATTGTCTCATAATATATAACAGGCATGTCATTATTCTGGTGATTTAATGTGTAGTGGAATCTCTCCTTGTCGATCGGAGAGACCACTGCATTGTAAACTTTTAATCATAAAAAAGGTTAAAGATTAGCATACAAAAGTTAACCGAAACATCATAATCAAATGTAATATTTGCATATTTGTTCGTTCAATCGAGAATTTTTGTGCAATATAAAAAAGTAAACATACGGCCACTCAGTATAGGTACAGTACTCAGTACTGTGATTTAAGGAAAAGCGGATAAATAAGCAGAAGAGAATTGCCAATATTATTCCTTAAACGAAAATCCATTCTCAAAACACACGACACGCAATACGCAAAAGAAATCCCATTATTTCAAAACACGCAGAAATGACCAAAAGCAAAAATACAGTATACGAAAAGCCATAAGCCATGCACAATTTTATCGTGCGTGCAACTGAGTAATAGTCCTAATTCCTAAACAAAACAGCTGAACTCAAGTTCACCCCCACCTAACAACATAAGCTAAAATTCCCAGAAGAGAAAGGTACGACGGAGAAAGCAGTGAAGGTGTGGAGAAAATAAATATGGGATTTGCTATGGAAAAATTCCGAACTGTATACGGAGTGTGTGGAAAAGTCAGCACAAAGAGTTAAAAGAGATATAAGTACTGAAAATCGTGGGTGAAAAACATGTTTACTTGTTCTCTCACCCAAATTTACGTAGGAAAATTACACTTAAGCTTGTCAAATCTCAAACTCTTAGACAAAATGAGAAACTTCAAAGTTATTGATTGTGCTTTTGGATAAAACAGACGAAAAAGAACGTCTACTAAAAAGCCGTCGTTCAAAATTGCAATTCCTTCTAAAATGAATTATTACAAAAATCTTTGTTTTGTAATTATTACACGCAATATTTAGCAAGGGTAGCTCGCTTATCATTCTGCCATCGCTACTGCTTTCTCCATTACAGAAACGGAGAAAGTGCTCAAAAAAATTCTTCTAACTTGCAAATTTTATATTTCCTCGAATTTCTTACACAAGAGTAACCTGATCATTAAATTTTGATGAAAAAAGTTGCCCAGATGAAAAATGATGAAATATATGAGACACTCTGAAATGGATGCATGCAAAAACAGTGGGACCGGGAGAGAACAGGGTACGCTCATAAAACTTTTGTCCAGCCGTGCCGGGCCAGACATGACGTATCATTTATTAACTCGTTCTAAGTTTACTAGACCGAAAGTGAAATTGGGTGAGAAAAAAGGACAAGTGAAGTGAGAATATATCAAACACACACACACACAGCGAAGCACAGTGTGAACGTGTCATTTTCTTGCTTTCCAGAAATTTCCAGTCAGTAACAACCACACTACACCAGGTAGAAAAGTTTTGAAGGTTCCCGAAGACTTTTCTTTGACTTAAAAGAACAAGAGAGACTAACAAGACAAATCGTAACAATAAAATATCACGCATAATCGCCTCCAAACTCATGGATGGTTAAACAACCAAACAATGGATTCAAAATGTGCTAGAAAAACTTTTCTATTGCGTTTCTTTCCAATCCAATCCTTTTCAAAATATTGGAATATGAGAAACAACATAAGTCAATGACAAAAAATATGTAAATTCCAAAACTTTACAACAGTTCTACCCTGAAGACCCTGAAGGACTTTATGAAAAATTTAGACAAAACATATCTACGGCTGCTTAAATCAATTGAAACTTTAAGAATAATATAAACTGAGTCCAATCTCCAATGAATACTGGAAATTCCAACAATAACTAACATGCCTACAAACTAAATGTAGTTATTTTGTTAAAAAAATAGCACTCGCGAAGTGATGAATCAATGGTAGTGTACGTAATTTGAGATCAGAAAAGTAGTGCCAACTGGTAAGGCCCTTTCAATTGTTCTCCTGATATTCGTAGGAGTTAATTTCGGATATTCAACATTAAAATGTATGTCCGTCCACGCTGAGCTCTGCGCTGCGGGGCTCAGATTTGCACAATTCGTGTACAATATAGTAGGAAATGACTCGATTGTTTGAGCGATCGACCCACCAACAGACAATGCATTTAAATCACAAAAACAATGGAAAATTTTTATTCATCCACTGCACTGCACTGCGTCGCGTCCGTCCTACATGCCCCCCAGCAATCGAGAATTTCGGCACAGCACAGACGAGGGATTAAATCCGAGTGGGCTACAAATCCAAAGGCTGGATTTCGCATGGAAAAGATAAGTGGAAATAATTATCGGTAGATGTTCGTTTAAGGTATTTGCTGTAACTTTTTAGGACATTACCGTAAAAGCTATACAATTTTTGACGAGTATCTTGGCATAAAGAACAGTATCACAGAGGTAAAACCCTGTCCATTGACACAAGTCGTTCATTATTCCACAATATCACATTTCTTTCAGATGGTGAACCCAACCAAGCTTGAAACTTTTCATTTCCAGGAAACTTCTAAAACTTCCAGAAAAGAGACTTTTAGAATCCTTGGAAGTGGATTTGATTTAAGAGACGGTATCACAGCAGCCGGTGAAATAGAGATACTAAATATAGAACATCAATCCGAACACAACTTGCTCTCTACATTTCAAACTCTCACTTTTCACATTCACACTCCATTTTCTTACTACATAAAATGTCAATCTTCTCCACCCAAAAAAAATCACATCAAAGAAATTGAAAAGTTTCAAAAGTCAATCCAATTCCTCCTTTTAGATTTTTTTTTCTATTTTCTAGGCGATTGCTCAAGGCGTCGTCCACTACCTACTCACTCACGTTGTAAGTAAAATCGTCCCACACAAATGAATCAAAAATGATCACAGCCAGAAAAGGACTTGACGAAATTTCTAATGGAATAGGTGTTAGGAAATCCTCTCAGAAATCAATAATTATGTGGAAAGGTCAAGTTCCAAGAAAAACTATAGTTAACCTTGACCTATCTAACAATACTTCTTTATCGCCCAGTTCAACAAAAAATAATGGTGAAGACATCAAAGACACATAATATATTCTATTTTTGATTATTGGTTATTTTGTCACCCGAAAATATCAAAATTTTTGAACTTGACCATTAGTATAATAAATTATTTTGAAGCCGTTCCAACAGAGCAGCTGATATATGACATGACACATGACGGCCAGACCCTATCCGAAAAATTACCGTCTGTCATCAGCTTTCTTCCATTTTGATATGAGTAAGATCCATTAAGATCACAACGCTTACAACAGTCATGACTCATGACCGGTAGTGTTTAAGTCAGAATAGCCATACCAAACTGAACCGGCGTGACGTGACTTGGTGCAAAATAAAAATACTAAACTAACTAGCACAAAAATAAAGAAAATAAAAAAAAACACTGGTGACATACATATAACAATAGCCATAGCCAAAGTAGTCAGGCAACGGTGGGTAGCAACAGGTTTCATTGTTGTGATGACTGTGATTTTGAGTACATGGAGTATTATTAGGATGGGAATGGGAATGAGAATGACCATTTTGGAGGGGTGTCTCATTATTCGTCGAAGAATCCTCTGGCCATCGTGTCGTCGTCGTAAGGTGATTTTGACTTTTAGCTGAATGTCCAGGAGTTGGATAAGGTCGATGGTAAAAATATGTTCTGTGTTGGTGATGGTAATGGGATCTTCGGACTTGTCGATACTTTCCATAAAAATTACTTTGTTCTGAATTGTTGAGATGGGCCTCTAGGTCATTTGTATGATTTTGTTGGGCATCAAAGCTCTCGACTTCTCTGTAAGGGGCAACGCAAGGCGGAACAAAATAATACAGTAAACATGCAGCAACAAAAATTTCAAATAAAACCCACAATTTCTAAACAATTAGTGCAAACATTTTGATTTAAAAGCAAGCAGAGCAGACTACAACACTTTAAACCTGGAAAAGAAAGCTAAATGCCAGAAAGTTGCACCAATGGCTAAAGCAAAATTGACATCCACCAGAACCAAAATCATAAACAATATAAAGAAATTACAATAATAAGATACGAGTCCAGAAAATTATCCTATCCACACAGGTTGAATTGTCCAATTTGATACAAGACCAATCCAACGACAAATTAATAATTAATTTAACTACAACTCCAAACCCAGTAATAACTACTACTCAAGGTAAATTAATTGAGAGGATAGACTTACGCAATCCGATTTATTCGCAAATTTACAGATGAGATAGTTGCAAGCAGGCTGAGAATGAGAGAAATAGAAAGAAAGAATAGTAGAAAGATAGGAAAGAGTGTCAAATTTAATTTTACCCACCACCGATTATCATTAGAAATGCTACTGCTACTACGATAGTTTAAGTTATCCACAGAATTCCCAACTACTTCTACGTTTTACGTTCACCCCCAGATCAGGCCGTTGAAAATTTCAAATGGTTTAAGGGTTCAAATTAAAAGCATTTGCCTAAAATTATGTATAATAAATTCAGCGAGACTTAGGTAGAATCATAAAACTTACTTGACTAAATGATCATTGACTGAGGAACGTCGGCGACCAGGACTTGAAAAAGCGCGATTCATACTCTTGGCTGAAAATCAAATCAAAATTTCAGAGTTGAACATGTGAAACAAAAACTGATTGCTGAACTGAGAAGCCTGAAAATGAACAGATTCGAATTTTAAAAAACAAAACCCATACCTCGTGCAGCACTCTGTCGATTTCCAGCCTCATGGAAGGCAAATAATGCTCGAAAGAATGCCCGAAGAATGGCCCAACGGAAAACAGCCACTGGGTCAATCCCAACCAATTCACGAACAAAGGAGAGAGAACTATTCTTCAAAACGCTCACAATGTCGTGACGCATTAAGTCCATATTTTTCTCTCGGAATTCCATCACCTGTTCAATTTTATTTTAAAAAAAACAAGTTTTAAGATTCTGGACACAAAAAAAGTTGAGGGAATGAAACGATATGTGTATCCATGAACGGCTATCAGAATTTTAGGATGAATATGTTACAGTCCACATGTATTTTTAGTCAATATAGTTGGATTTGTCTACCGAATTATTAGAACTAAACCAAAAAATATAAAAAAAAGATTTCCGTTGAAATAATTCCATATTTGGAAAGGATGAAATTATATGAGTATTTCAGTATTTTAAAAGGATCACTCAAGTTCAATGTTCATTTAATGTCCAGGATAATTGCTCGCTTTGTCATTATGTTTTTATCAACGTAAAAAATGTAAGCTTTTCGTGCATGAAAACAAGTTGGAACTGTAACATATTGAACATACAGTTTTTTAAAAACATTCTTCTCCAGGTCCATCTCAGCACTACCACCCGGATTAAAATTAAAACAATACTTCGCTCGTGTGAATATTATAGACCGTATCTCTCTCATGTGCCACAAATAATCTAATGTGGTAATACAAGTCGTGACTTTTCTTTATTCATTCATCAATTATCTTTAGCATTTGACTCAACTCATATCCAATGCAAATGCAATGCATTTTTATTCAACAATAAGACCAAGACCGCACCCGGTTTTGAAGAAAAAAATAACATAAAAAAAATAAAGTAGTTTGATCTGAAGCATAGGGTGGTTCATATCCGCCGGCGGCAAACTCACTACCGGTACCACAAGTTGATCAGATAAAATTACCTTCCCTGTCATCCTTATCGTGGATTCTATTGTAGTAAATGCTTATATGAACCACCATGTAATAGATTCGACTATAAAAAGCTCATTTTCTTGTGGAATTTCTACTTTCTACACAGCAGACCATGCCAAATTACCCTGTCCAGTCCCTAGTCCCTACCTTCAACCTAATTAATCATCTAAATTTGACTAATTAAAATAAAACTTGCCTGGTACTTCACCTTTCCAGCGTAATGCTTAATAATAAATGCAGCCTCCCGACGCTGTGGGACTTCGTAGAATTCATGTTCCTTGTGAACTGAGTTGATCTTCTGAAGTAGGGTCTCATTTGTAGCTCCAGGGAAGCTGAAATAAAAATATAACACAACATGTAAATAAACCTGTGGAAAATTGATTTTATTTGAATCGAAATGAGCTTACTCCGAATTCCAGATCGGACAATCACTGAAACTTTTATAAAAATTAAGTCATTAAACAAATGACAAACATTTATATTTCGCATTTCTACGTTTACCTTAGGGATTTTCTGGTCTAAACTAAAGAAGTTCCAGCTTATGCCGATTTTTCTATACTATCACTTATTTTTCGGGATCTGCATTGCATCTGCCAAATTGACACAAATAAAGTGACACCTGTGGGTGCTACCCGCTTGACCTTTCCAAATTCTCTCTTTCGGAACCAATTAATTTCTATCTTTAGAAACTTTATCCACACTGCATTGAAATTCAAGTTGAACATTCCGAATTCGACTCGAGTACATTCCTCGTCAGTGAAGAGTAAAAAATCTAACTCATGGATGGAGATGAAATAATGCGGTTCGAATTCTAATTCTGGATCCAAAAATAATTCAGTATGAGAGTCTTACTTGCACTTGCTTCGGACCAAGATTTCTAACATAAAGGGGGCAATAAGAGATTCACTTACCAAGAATTATCATCCAGAATACAAATGAGTCCATTTGGCTTAGCTTCAATCAGACTCAAACACGGTGTGTTGTCCATAAAATCAATGTTGGTCCACCGAATCCCCTCTCTCTTATATTCCTCTTGTTCGTATTTGAACACGTGTTGGTTGAAGTATTGTTGCAAATGCTCATTCGCGTAGTTGATACAAAATTGTTCAAAACTGTAATAAAAAAATATTCGCCGTTAGTACTGGAGCCTATTTTTATTTTTTGATTAGTTCTGGGTGACCTAGTGATTAGCTTATATAGCAGTAGATTCATGTCTGTACAAAAAATTGGGTCCCCAACATGTCAAGGTATCCAGAATCCACATTTACATAAGTTTAAAATTCTTATAATTACTCACCTGTTGCAATTTGCAAAGTCTTCAAACCCAAATATATCTAAAACCCCAATTGACTGCCCAGTTTCTTCAGCCCCACTCGGTTCCTTCTTACTCAAGAGGGCATGATTGACTTGCAAAACGATCCAATCAAATAGAGCTCCGTATAAACATTTGGCCATGGCATCCCGAGCCGCAATCGCCTATGAACATAAACAACCAAAGTCAAAAACAACTAAATCACAACAAAACGACTACAACAATGGATAAATAAAACAAAAACAAGGATAAGTGTACAAAGACAAAGTACAAATCAGCGCAGCATGTACAATGTCCATGTTCTATTGTCCTGAGTCCTATTCGAATTAGCACACCTTGTTAATTACTTAATTATTATAATCCACGACCCTTGACTTGTCCACACGGAGTCTTCCACATTAAAACAAAAGAAATCTTTTGTTTTGTATTTGGTTTCAGAAAGCTTGCCGGTTTAGGAAATATGAGAAATTACAACCTTAATATCCAATGTACATTTATTTTTTAATGAAATGTGTATGTATGTGTTACAGGCAATCAAATAAATAAGGTTAATTTAACATGAACGCAAACCAATAAGGTCAAAAAAATTCTAGCACTTTTCGTGGATATTTTTTCACTAAAGTCCAACGATCTGACCCCCTCCCTGTGACACTATAAAGTGTCTAAATCTAACTCTCCTGGTTATAACATTTTGAAACAATTCAGAATTAAATTAACACTCACACAATAAAATTATAGTTCTCTGTCACCACCCTTGTTTTTAATTTCTCAGTCAATTTCTCTCACATTATGCCCAACTCTGAACCGTGGTGTGTGTGGATGGATGTACTAAATGGGTTTATGCTCTCTTGTGGTATTAAAAATGTTTCATACATATTATACCGTCGTCTTCTTAAACTTTGAAAGGAAAAACTTTCTCCCTTCTCCCATTCAATTCAAAAACCATTTACAACAAATAATATTACACACAAGAAATGAAATACCCATCCTTCCATTCTACGATTTCATAATTCCGTTACAAACATAGTCAACATTAAAAGTGAGTGAGAGGAAATAGACACAGACACAAGAAGAAGAAGCTCATCGTTTAAAATTCGAAACTTGTGCTTTGGTTTAATTATCACATCATTTTATCTGAGCGATGACCCAAGTCAAACAAAAACATGACTCTCTTGTACTCCTGTCTCTTCTAATTTCTCAACAATCTTTACAAACAAATGCTTGACTATCTAATACTAATACTAATCTTAAAACAAACAATCCTTATCTTGCCTAATGGAATGCATCATCGACAGCAACAGTAGACATGTACCACGTTTTCGTTTTATTCTTCCTGCTGACAGGAACGTCAAACAGTCAAATCAAAAATAACCAGGAAAAAAGTTTATACCAGACGTCGAGCAACCATAAATACACAAGGACCGTACAAACGAATATCTCCTTTGAAAATGGGAGGAATTATTTTTTTTAGAAAAAGCATATGGATTCTTTAATGGTCTAGAAAAATAATAATCCGACCGTGTGAAAAAGTCACGATAAAGTATATTTTTTGAAGATATGCACGGTAAAATGAGACTAATCACTAACGAGATTGAGCTGAAGGCATTAGCAATTTGAATCCACATGACACCATAACTATCCTTCAACGAAATCCAAGAAATGCCTAATGTGCAAACTGGGATGGGAAATAACAGCTGCTACCATCGTCCTTTAAAGGTCAAAAACTACTAGCCTTTGCTGTAGTCTGGAGAATTTTCCTTCTATTAAATTGGAAATCTCTACCATGCATTTGGTTAAAAACAGACATTCATTACACTGAGACTGGGACCGTGGGACCCGGATCCAGGAGAAAACAAATTGAAGACTTCTTCCGACCCTTGACCTCCTTCGGACAGAACACTTGACAGGCATCCCCTCCAGCCTCTTTTAATTTTTAACCAGGTTGAAAAATGTGTATGCAGTGGAAGTGCAGTATCGCATCTGTATGCATATGAGTCATGTTAAAAATATTCCCTTGTGGGCAACAAAAACATGAATCGCTGAGAGCGAGAGTGAGAGTAATTGTTTACCTTGTAAAATGTACGACATATGTACAAGAGCGATAGTCATTTTAAAATAATTTATTCAAATAATTCTTCCCGCTAACAACAAAAATGCTTTTAACTGCATTAAAGCTCAACGAAACCAGATCTTGAGTCTGCAGACGCATAAATTGACGTCCAAATTCCTAAAGAAAAGTGTATATACGTACGTGCAATAATATGCTAATCCAAAATCCAAGTCACAATCAAAATTCAAAATGAAAATGAAATGAAGGGTGATCTCAAATCTCAATGAAAATCCAAGTAATCAAGGCACGCAATCCTTTTATAATTTCACACATAAAGTGTGTGCAGACCCAAGTGTCTAGTATTACGAGGAAACCGCCGTCTGTGTTAAACCCACATTTACTCAAAAATGAACCCGATGAAATTGCATCAAATATTAACAAGGAATTTGTCGGCATATTAAAATTTAGAGTTAAGTTAAGAAAGAGAAGAGTTCGTTCGTCCTCCTTAAAAAGTTTCCCAAAAAATCTATACTCCATCCACCGAAAACAACTTGAAAACTAATTTTGGCTAATTTTAATTTAGTATTTTATCTCAAAGTCTCAAACAACATGCAAAACAAGCACGGTCAGACAACTCAAGGAAAATCTCTCTAGACTTTTAATTAAAATGCAGTCTAGAGTCTACACTACTCTATGCGAATTCGGACTGAATGATTGATTGATTTCTCAAATTAATTCTAGGGTCTAGCGATATCTAACTATATGGGGAATAACAGTCAAACACTGTTTAGACACGTGACTTGTCCAAAGAGATGCACTCCAAGTCGAATTAAATTGTTTTATTTTCCAAAGTCGGAGCGGAGCGGAACCGGTGGTATGGTAGAACGATTAGGCAAATCGTTTTAAAAAAAATCTCTTTTAAATATACACGGTACAAATTAGAATTAAAATTCCTGCAAAATCTGGTCACGAATAGCTTTGATGAAACCATCATCCTCACAATCCTCCACCTCACCGAAACTCCTGAAAACTTTCCCATGCACACGATTGACGATATCATTTTTATGTACAAACTTTAGGAAATGTTTGAAGTCTGAAGGCCCTATTTCACATCTCTCGGTCGGATAATGGCTTTCCACGCACTATTTCATCTGAACTGAGCTCAGTTTCCATATTATACATATTATGACTACGAAAAAAGCAAGATCCTTGGCTTTTTTGCTAGCATTATATTTTGGATAAAAACTAGACATACGTATACATACACTAACACACTCTCGGATCATGGAACTAATGATCTCGTTGGACGGAGAAAGTTATTCCAATGTATGTACGTAACATTTCGGATTTTTTCACACTTGAGATGTGCTGGAAATAATGAGATATGATGTGAAAACAATGAGAGAGGCGAGGCAAAACACAATTTCAACTACCCACTCGGTAACTGTAAACTTCGCCATCCATCCCTTGTTACTGATACATATTATTATCCTTCAACAGTGACAGTTGATCACACTGTTGACAAAAAAACGACTAACAAGGGGTACTAATGGGTTGAAATACTCAATTAGGATTTATTCTAGGAATTGCCATTCCCTGGATATTTACATTTCTCCATTACCATCATTATTCGGGGAATTCATTACATGGTAGGAATTAGGCTGAAAAAAACCTACCGAAATTTTATCTGCCAATAGAATGTCACATCAATTTTGAACGCCTTGAAACCAATATCTGATTTTTACATGAGAAGGAGCCTCCTTGTAAAATGTAAACCACGAAAATCATACACATCCAGAGAGTGTCCATGCAAGACTGATGCTGACTAACATCGTAATATTGAAAATATTCTCGTCAACACGTGTAGTTTTTCTTGACTTTAGTTTCGAACACAATCCTACACCCCACGAGCTGATTACATCAACTTTCTGGAGAGGCTCATTCTCTTTCAAATAAATAATAACAATAACGAAACCTAAATCCAAACGTGATAATAAGTACTTGGAAGCACTGCGAAGAATCCTAAGATAATTGGACAATTTCTTGGAGGAGTGATGAAAATCGAAGATACATTTAATGAGTACGATTTGACATGTACAGTGTGCGAAAATAATGTATCTACAAAAATTTTGTAAACGAAGGCTAGTTTTATTTTCAATTATCACGTCTGTTCAGAAATGCAAAAATACATGTAGGTTTTAAGATGCCCATTCACTGGATTATTCTTAAGCAGAAATGAACTTGAGTGATAAGGCGCTTCCGAGTAAGCACAAGATAGATGTTAAGTGGCATTATTTTCCAAGTCGATTTCAATCGATATCGCCATGGCGATAGTGACCAGTATCTATCTCAACGTTGGTTGGCATGCAACCATTGAAATGAATTGGTGTTTGGAACTGGGGATGGTTGAGATTGTTTTGGTGGTTGTGGAGTGGGATTTGGCGGGAGTGGTGTGGGTTCGTGTGGTTAATGAAAGATGGGTTGAAAGGTTGAGGAGAGGTTGGGGGGGGTGAGATAGCATGGGTAGTTGTGGTGGTGGTTGTGGCTTGTGGTTGTTTTGGCGCGGGTGGTGGTGGGTGTAGGGGGATGTTGGGTTTGGTTTTGGTTCTATTTGCACTAAAGTGGACTATGGGGTTTAGACCAACGGGATTGCATGTGGTATGAGTGAAAACAATCTTTTCCAGTCAACTTTTAGCTCATATACTGTTACTGAACTAGTACAATTGTTTGGCAATGGATCGCCTTTCGCCACCGAATGCATGGATCAAATGAGGAATGTGACGAGACGGACCCATACTTTTATACAACACACTACTACATACTATACAAATATGAGTGCACAATCCATTCAATTCTAGTACTGTGAGTGTAAATAGGCCGAGTTAAATTGAAAATTTAATGTGTAAGAAGAGTGGACAGATGGGCCAGTGTCCATCCACTCTGCTTTCTCCCCCGTCGCTCTTCCGTATAATCTGACAATTTACCCGGGTACTTTAATTAGTGTACGGAAGGGTGTTGGTCAGAAAATGTAATTGACCGTGTGCACATTTGAATTTCAATGGGCAGTGGAAAATTGTACACAACTGTTACGTCTGAGTTTTACCCGTTTTCTCTTTCTCTCACCCATGAGTCCAACCGGGCCAAACACAGAGGGACCAAAACCGAATCCAACCCCCCCTGCCCCCCTCCCCCGTCCTATACACACAGCTCCGCGAGCCCTTGCCCTTTGCTTGTACAGGTAAACGTACAAAAATGCAAAACCAAAACCGAATCCAACCACCCCATCCTATACACACAGCTGCATAAGCTCATGCCATTTGCTTATACACGTAAACGTAAATGTGCATTGGCACTGTGATGATGACTCTGTATGAGGGGGCATTAGACGCAAAATCCCATGTACAGTAAAAGTGCTAATGCATGTAAACGTAAATGTGCTTTGGCACAATAGTAATGAAAGTACATGAGGGGGCATTAGATGCAAAAGTCCATGTACGGTAAAAGTGACGCGTTTCGTAATAGACGTCATGTGTATGACTTTGGCAAGGTATGGGGGGCGATTACAGTAAAAACTCGCAATAGTGTGTACTGGTATAGTGGGCATGTAAATGTAGACATTTTATGCACTATTTCAAAATGCATTCAAGGCTTGAGTATGCAAATAAATTAGACGTAAACGGTGTGTTAAAACCGACATATTTTTATTCACATCAGTATATTTACAATTACATATCTCTATTCTTTATTGCATGCAAAACTAAACAAGTTTGGGAATCGAGCGTTAAAGGTAGTGGCTCAAACTTTTCGTTTAAAATTCTGATTTTTATCTGGTCTAGAACACCCAGGTGTGCTGGTACAGGCAAATACAAGAGTGGGTCAAATTTGACAACCGTAGTTTCCCCATACGTTGTACGCATCAGAAACATTCTAAGGGCAGGGAACAGATGCCCGTTTAATTGTTGCCATGGCTCCACAGCACTACATTCGATTATAACAAATTTGGACTGTTCACATTAAAACTTTGTGCACATGTGATGCATTACATTATACGGTGTATAATTATATGACCTTTAGATGTAATCACTCGCACTAAACATCTACTAGTTATGAACATTAGAATAATACTAAATTACCTTAACACTAAGGTACGTGCAACCACATAAAGTATTTATGTGCTAACTCTATAGTCAGTAGTTTACAATGTAACTCCTTGTAGGCAGAACATATGTCCAACCAAATGGCAACGTCAGTCTATGTTGACGCATGTCCCGGGGAGTCTGTATATCATCCACTCGGAGGGACCATTAACCAATCACCGGTAATACCACGCGTGAACACCCACTGATGACGCCACCCCAATTAGACTACCTAGATTGACATCAACTTATATAAAGTTACAGATGACATAATCGATACTAAGAACGCTTTTCTGTTCTTTTCGTGAGGCCCTTTGACAAAATTGCTAAATACGACCGCTGTAAAACTTGACTAAACGGACTTTAATTCTCATCCAGTGTTGAGACACCCAAGGTTGAACGTGCTTCCATATTTTCTAAACCTGAGTTTTTAAGTGTTCATACTTGTCACGTGTAATGTAAGGCGTAATGAAAATCTAAACTTGACAGCCATTTCAAGCAAAAATATCGTATATGATTTCCAATAAATCGTCAATATTTTACTTTCTTAAGAAGTGGAATATAACATAAATAGCGCAATAGCGCAAATCAGTAGGATTGAAGGCAAGGATGTTTTTCATTTACTCGGAGCGTTCGTCATGACTCCCCTTAATAGCTTGCCGGAAGAAGTAGAACATGCTATTTCCGGGTTGCAACCACTAATTGTAATTGTTGGAGGCACAAGTTGGAACTTTGTTACTTGTGTACATACCAAAAAGAGATTATGTCCTATTATTTTTACGTATCACCATTCGGAACAGAATTATGGGGTGCCTTCACAGTTACACTTTTTATAATCCCATTCATTCTGTGTATCATTTATTTTTTCGAAATTCCGAGCAAAAAATGGGATCATAATCTGTGGAATTTCGTGTACAATATTTTTGCTATTACTTTGGGAAATATTCTTGAAACCCCACCTGATTTTACACAAGTAATTGGAACCAATTCAAGGCTAAAGTTTGTCTGCAGACTGATAATTGGGGCGTGGGGACTAGTTTCAATAGTCATTACCAACGAGTACCGTAATGTGTTTGTGGTGGACACAATCGTTCCTTCCCCATTAGCACATCGCATAAGAAACTTCTCACAGGCAGAAACATTCCAATTCCATGCACCGTTCCATTTGCGGAAAAAGATTAGAATTGATCAAAGCATTGCAACATTTCAATTCTACAGGGTGTTTCCAAAATATGTCCCACCTTTTGATTGGATTTCCTGGTCGACTCGGTCGACCAAATCGAACGGGACACGGCTTGAAATGAAGCCACTGAACTAGAAGGAGGTTGTAAGGTGCGACCTAGTAAGATTCTTAGCCGAATACCATCCTGTGAAGGGTCAAAGTGCTGACCAACTTTTTTACATTGCCTCTTATGGCCCATAAGGTATGGGTTAAAAATTACTGACGCCCCAGTGTCCGTCTTCATGAGAACTATTAGTTCACAAAGTAATGTGTAATAATTTCAATTTATTTGATTCACAGCATGCGCGTCGCAATCGTTTACATACCCAGGTCATTATACTATACGATTAATATTTTAGAACCAATGTATCAAAATTAAACAGCATAGATTTTGCGAACAAATAAAATAAATAAACTGGAATTCATAAACATTTTTACACATCCTTTGATTACGGTATCTCATATAGTTAAACAAAAAACAGTTTTTTTTATTCTCAGAGAGTAATCAAAAAAACAACTTCCGAATTTATTAATTTAAAACTTTATTTCGTTTAACTCTTACAATGCAGTGAATTGGTAATCAATTCTCCAATGTGCACCAATCGAACTCTGACAACAGCATTTGATAATAATGTTAGTATCTTTGTATCACTCTATCTATCTATGATTTTGGTCCCATCATATTAGAAAATGATTTAAAAAGATACTCCTAGCAATATTGCGGACCATTTGTCAAATTAACATATACTTAAACATACACATATACATATACGGCATGGGATATAACACGTAAATTTTAGATGAAGACGTGGTCCCCCTGTGCTCTTTTTAAAAAATTGGAGTTTTTCACAAAGCATTCCATCAATTACAGGGCGTTCACGAAAGAGACGGACTGTTTGTGATTTTGTTGTTGGGTGGTATAATCACATTGGATGTAATTTAAATTTTTGTATCTACGCTTTTTCGTGAACGCCCTGTACATTATACAAACTGCAGAAAAGCTTTCATATGACAATGAGTTCAAGCACTTATGTGTGTTGATGCAATTTTAAATCAGTAGCCAAATTCGCATTGCATGTAGATTAAAGAGAAGGGCGCTCTTCACGTTGTACGCAACTATATTTCTTCTTCATTATAAAATTTCAGATGTGGAATTGCCTCTGAATGTGCCAGAAGATAGCTGTGCGAGGGAACTCACTCCAGTCAGACACTCGCAATTAGTAGTAGTAAACAATGCATGATTATTTTGTACATAAACGAGTGAGACAGGGCGGTGTATTTATGCATTAGTTTGACCTTCGTAATACGCAGAAATTTCTCACTTACTCCTGATAGTCGTGCTATATTTAAAGATTCGGCCATAGTATAAAGAAATTAACCATTAACGTATGGATTTTTACATTTAAAGTACAGTGCGTGCAGGGTGTTCTGGACGGTTTACTTTTTGCTAAGCCCTTCACAGCACTAACGTCCAATTACAAATAACGGCATTTTCAATTACAATTCGCAAAGTTAAGTAAGTCTCTCTTTATTCAAAAGCAGGCGTTAATGATTTAGAAATCAAAACCCGCCATGTATGAATATATCAACATGTGCATGTACAAATTGAATCATCCACATCTCGAACGCACGACTCCATAGCCTTGCCAATACTGTTGCAAATGTCCACACAAGCAGGACTCGTGGTAGCTGAAAAATGATTGTATGCAATATTACTAGTAAATCTAGGTATTCCACAAATTAAGTATCTCCTTACATGGACAATGCTGGCAATTCGTATCTTCACAGTTGGTTGTTGGACCCACACATGTTGTGGTTACCGTAGGAAGTGTCGTCATTGGACGGTAATACGAATTGGCTCTGGCAAAAACAAGTATTGCGAGTACTGTCACTACAATCGGAAGAGAGAAATTCATGGCTGAATAGAAACAATTGTAATTTAGTGAAATGTGGGACGTACGTGAGGTGTGTGAGCGGTGAGTAAATTTAACCCATTTTATACCATTTTTTTTAAATAACGTTTAAATCTGACCAGTTTAACAGACAGCTGCTCAGTTTATTCCGTTGTATGTAACGATGCGATTGCACATGATTGAACATAATCTCACAAGGGAAATCGTCTTATGGTTTTACTGTCCAGGCCGGATATATTTACTAATTTTTCTGGCTTCTATTGGCGAATGTCTACATTTTTTAAATTTTCATTTATGGTAGCATTCATCGTTATTAGTTCTTGAGTAATCGTAACGAATCAGTTAGGGTCTACGAATTTCTAATAAGTTTTTCTGAGAATAGATTCGGACATATCATTTCAGTGTAGGTATTGTTATAGTTCTTTGTTGCCTAAAAGTCAGGTTTCACACGAGGAGTTCACACGTCTGCCGACTCCGTTGTCGCTTGCATTAACGCTTTTAAACGACAATTGGATGTCCCTTAACTACTTGTACATATTTCTTCAACATGTTCTCTTTTTTACAATAGATTTCTCAACCCCCATAACTTGGGCAATTGAGAATAACATACGCTATGATCGTTGTGAAATTTCGCATGTCTTCTGACTGATAAACTCCGTAAATCAAAACCAACTGTGATAACTTATTTCAAAATTTAGATATTAAGAAAAATCATTGTGCTACTTTTAAAGTTATGGCCAGCAGAAGATAGATGTGTAATGTATTGATTATAAGCAGCCACGACTGTTTAGCATCATGTGGTGTTAATTTAATGGTTTGTAAATGTTGTAAGTCCGTAATCGCTTAAGATTCCTTTAATATCCCAGCCTCGTTTGTGAGCAAACTTGGTGTTATCTGAATTCTCTGAATACAAATAAGGAATAGTTTGATTAAATATGCTTTACGTGTCATGGTCTTTGTAGTAATGTTGGTCGTGCCTCCTCAGTCAATTCTAGAATAACTAATAGAACATAATTGCACAATGGGAAACCGTCTTGTGTTTATCCACCCCCACGAAGCCTGATATATTTACTTATTGGCTCAGTTCTATTGGCGACGGTCTGTTTCAATAACTTCATTTGCTGTTGCATTCATGCCTTGTGCATTCGTGCACGACACTTGAGAAATCTTAACGAATTCTCTAAAAGTCTTCGTATTTCTTCAATTTGGCTCGCAGAAAGTAATTTCAATTGATGTTTTGTTAAAATTGCATTGTTGCCTAAAGTGGTGGTTTGTATTGGAAGAGTTCTCACGACTGGCGCCTCCCATGTTGGTTACAGTAATAACTAAAATGTCAATTTAATGTCACTGAGCATCTTGCACATGTAGGAACACGTTAACTATTTTTCATTTAATATGCATTTCCCAATCCCTCATAACTCTATGTGATACATTTGAGGAATGGAGAATAACAAACATTATGATCGTTGTGAAATTCTACATGTGATCTGACTCATGAATTATTTACACCTATACGGATTTTGATGACTTACATTGAAGTCTGGATATAAAATAACCTTGTACTACTTTCAAATTTATACCCAACAGAACACGTATGTGCAATGTATTCATAGTGAACAGTAACTAGTGGTTAGCTGCCCATTTGCGTACAAGGTGGGATTCCCTAAGAGCTTGCCGGATTGAAAATTTTGTTACCCAAGCCCAGTATGTTAGTAAACTCGGTTATGCCTGGACGAAGGTAACCACGTTGAATCTTTACGTATCGTGGTGTGGGCAGACAGGTCATGGTCATCCTTCATGAGTAGACCTGAAACCGCGTCGGCACGACACGACACGGCCGTGGCCCGGCTTGGTTTGGAATTTGAACACGTGGGAGGCTCATTAAACATATAAAACAGCACTTCTATTATTTTTGTACAGATTAGATGGGACTACGGTTTCCCTCCTGTGTGAGTCCGAACATGTCTCTTTCAATTACTTAAACCTAAAAAACATCTAGAGCACATTGAGGAAGTATGAGGCTTCTCTCCTGTATGGCTCCTGAAATGTGAATTCAAATGGGAAGAAGTAGCGAACACAGAGCATATGTGAAAGGCTTTTCTCCATTGTGGGTTCTTAAGTTCAATTCGAGAGAGTACTTCCCTAAAAATTTCGTCGAACAAAGTGAACAATGAAATGGTTCTTCACTTGTATGAGTTCAAATGTGGTATTTTGAATGTGAATTTCCGATGAATTTTTTTGAGCACAAGAAGCATTCATAAGGCTTTCCTTTGAAGTTGGCAAATTATAATGTAGAGTGGACTTTATACATTCACACATATTCCCAGAACGAGAAAAAATCCGTTCAAGTCGAAGACTGACATCCTTGTATCCTCTCTATCCTTGTAGTAAATCTTTTTTAATATTTGAGAAGTAGTAAAAAGTAGTTTAACCTAAAACAATAGGATGACTTAAAAATAAATTACGAAAAGTAATTAATGAAGTGCTGTTTGAACTATTCATGTTTTCACAAATAAGATTGTCCAGCATGCTCATGATAAGATAAACGTCTCCCTATCTCAGGTAATTGTACAATCAAGAACGATTGCGCTCATCAACTCTTAAGGAAATTATTCTACTGTCTGTTTCAAACCATTACGACCCTGAGGTTGTTTACTTGTTTGTCATTC